>PVJL010000094.1:0-76025 GCA_004026885.1 Lyroderma lyra | reverse complement strand
GATATTCCATTGTGTATATGTACCACAGCTTCTGTATCCAGTCATCTGTCGCAGGGCACTTTGGTTGTTTCCATGTTTTGTCCACTGTGAACAGCGCTGCGATGAACATTGGGATACATAAGTCTTTGCGGACAAAGGTTTTCAAGTTCTTTGGGTAGATCCCCAGAAGAGGGATTGCTGGGTCAAATGGTAGCTCCATTCCCAATTTTCTGAGGAACCTCCACACTGCCTTCCACAGTGGTTGTACCAGTTTGCACTCCCACCAGCAGTATACCAGAGTCCAGGATGCCTTTGAATGGGGCCCAACATAAATTCGTAAACTTTCTTAAAACATCATGAAAATTATGCACAGACTTGTTTGGTTTTTTTTGTTTGTTTGTGTTTTTATTTTTTTTGCTAATCAGCTATCGTTAGTGTTAGTGTATTTTATGTGTGGTCCAAGACAGTTCTTCTTCCAATGTGACCCAGGGAAGCCAAAAGATAACCCTAGTGTAGATGTAGGAAATATCCAGGTGTGTAGAGAATTTTTGTAAGTGTTTATTTGAGCCCAAATTGATGACATATGGAAGAAAGCAAGATCTCAAATGCTTGGGAGAATAACAATTTTGTAATTTATTTTATGCATTTGAAATTAAGGAGAAAACTTAAGAAAAATTACATGAAGGTGAGAGAAAGCAAAGCAAGGATGAGATTATAGGATAGTCAAGATTATATGGTCTCTTGAGGGTGGTCATGCTTTAGATTAGGAGGGTTCAGAGGTCAGGTATTAGAAGGAGGGGTCTGACAAGAGGCATTTCAAAGGTGTGTTAACCTAGTTGCATAGAAACAATGCACAGGGCTTGCTTAAGGCAAAGATTAGCCTTTTATTAAAGAAGTTACATGCCTGGGGCATGACAATGCAATTAGGGGTTGTACAGGACCTGTCCAATTAGAAATTTATGATCAGATCATCCAGTGAGGTTACTTTCCATAGAACCTACTTTTTATCTACAAGAGTTATAATTCACTTTTTATAACCCTGGAGCATTACTCAATACTGGGCACATGGAAAGGACTATATAAGTGTCATTTGAGTGAATAAAGTGATAGAAGAAGAAATCAGACCGATGACCAATAATGTGGTAGAAGAGAAGACTCAAATAATAAAATTATACTCCCAAGTCAAAGAAGTTTTGAGCCCAAAGAGGCCTCAGAGATTATATAATAAGTAGTTTTAGAAGTGTTTTTAAAACAGAGGAACCTCTTTTTGCAGCAAAATCTTATTAGTCCCATATATAAAACAGCTACAAAAGGAGCCACAGCTTATTTGTTTTTCTCTTTTTGTTATTTAATTTTTAAATACTGGTTGGCAGAGCCAGCTCCCCATGTCTTCTTAAACTACCTCTCAAGGTCATTTCCCCAAGCTGGATCTTGTTGCAGAAAAGTCATGATAAGAAAAACAAATGTCTTAATTAAACAGTGGGCCCAGAAAGAAATCAAGAGATGTAAGCAGGATCACTGCAGTACACAAATGCCTTTGGAGCCCTGTGTTACTTATGTATTATAAACCTTTGTGAAGTATAAGGACATACTCTTCAACCTGCATTTCTTTAGGGATTTGAGCCCATGAATAAGTAAGAAGTTTTGTAGAATGGTTCAGACGATGAGAGTGCCAAGGAGAACAGGGAGATGCTTTTCTGTAAAAGTTCTCTTGGGGAGCAGGCCTTTCTGCTGGGGGAGTGTGGGGGGGCCCTTCACTCGGCAGACCTGAGGAGGGTGGTTTAAGGAGCAGTGTTGCTGTGCCCTTGGCTCACATTCACTTTATCATGGCTCTTTGGCCCAGTTTTTACACTGCTCCTTTTCCACTCAGTTTCTAACCTCTGAGAATGGAGTTGGGGGGTGGGGTGAGAAGGGATATTGACACATATTTACCCAGGGCTTATTTTTCACCTTTTGTCAAAGTTGTGTGTCAAGTTTGGCCAAAGTTGGCCCTAACACATCCCTCTCTTCTGTAACTTAAAGGAACTGTGGAGTTTCTGCGTTTGATGTGTCTTAACTTTAACACAAAGCACACCAGGGCTGGTTAATGATCATGAACTGTCATGGCAGCCACTCTGCAAACGTGACAGTGATGGATGGGGCCTGCAGCTTGGAGGGAGGTGGCTGGATGCAGAGGCAGAAGGTTTATTTAAGCCAAGGCTGATAATAGAGGGGCCTTCTCAGTCACTGACCAGCAGGACTTTAATAGGATAAAAGGGGAAGACAGCCCTCTTTCTACACTGTCCTCCGAAGGGACAGTTCTCACTCTACTGATCTATACCACCAAATAAAAGCATTCCTTGAAGATTCAGATCTATTTGAAATCTTCCACTAAGAAGAGGTGGGGGAACTCATTTCTGTAATCAACCTTGTCATCTTTCTTGGTTTGGGTTCGTTTATTTGAAAGTCCATATTCTTAGCCACTGGAAAAAGGCATCCTTAAAGAAACTGAGTAAGAATGAATTCAGTCCTTTGGATTGGCTTTATTCTCTTGGGATTACCACTGAAATGTGAATAGGGGTACAGAAATCTACATGGCAGTTGGGGTTCCTTAAGTGATCATATCGGGAAAATAAAAACTCTTAAAAAGTAATTTAGAGAAATGTTTATGCTCAACTTTGTTTTCGAATTTCTTGATCATCACTCCATCCACTGCCCAAAACAGGGAAAACATCTGTATTTTTTTTTTTTTTAGATAGATATTAAGATATCACTATCATGAGTAAAGTTTGCCTATAGTCCTGTCAGGCAAGCCACAGGTGATGGACTGGGATTAGAAGGCAAAGCTTCCCTTTCACCTCAGTTGTTGCTGTGCCCCTTACATTTTATTAAAATAAGTTCTAGGAGAATGACCTGACCATGGACCCATTCTTTAGAGATGCCAAATTCAGATCATCCAGGACATTTAATTTGAAGGAGAGATGCACCATTAGGGTTACTGATAATTCTGTAGTGTGAATGCTAATGCCTCATGGAGACAGTTAGTTGGGTCTCCAATTGCTAAATTCAGCAGCCTGTGGCCCCTACTTGTTGCTGGACAGCATAAACATCAGGTTTTGTAAATAAACTCAGGCTATCATGCAACTGTCCCACACGCACTTAAGCTGTGACTGACAGCTCACTTGGGAGGACTTGGAGTCTAGAGCTGAAGCTTTTGGGTGCAGAGGCTCCGAGGTTCCAAGATAAACAAATCTGTCGGTGAGAGTGACCAGAGTGTTAGGTCAGTCCAAGGGTCACTTATAGGTCATCCCGCTGGGAGCTTGGTCTCTGCTTTGTGTTTATCCTGGGAGGGGAAAAGCAGGAGGGACTGGGGGCAGTGGGTTGTATCTCTACTGGGAAAACCTTCCTGGCTTGTTCATCAAAGCCTTTGGAATTGAATCAGCACTCATTCCACTCTGAGTAATTCAGTAAAGGGTATGGGTGCAGGCATGTGTTTTTATTGGAGTTAACAAATTCTTTTGGAAATACAGATTACAGGGTGTGCAGGGCTGGCTCCCCTGGGCTGCTGACACAACCAAGGGATTTTCAGAGCCCTGAGTAATTTATTAGATTACTGTTATGAAATGGTGGTAGTCAAAATTAGAAAAGCCATTTGAAGGAATGGAAAACTTTTCCTGTTCCTATCCCTTTTTTGATCTTACCAATTTTCCTGGAAAATACAGGATCTGGCACAAATAACACTCCCTTTTTATGTGCTGGTAATCTATACCAAATCTTTTATTACAAAATTATAAGCATGTAATTCTGTAACATAACAATATCACGCTCAAGCACACTTTAGGTGAAATGTTCAAAATGCTGTCCATCTCATGTGAGACATTCACATACAGGGGTCAGTGTTAATTCTGCCAGAGCCTGTATTTCCTCAGTTTTCAGTACATTCTTTATCAACTTGGGGCTTTTTTTGGGGGGGTGGGGAAATAATCCTGAACTTTCTTTTTTCCTGTGCGTGGCTCTTTAAGATTGATAGAGAGGTGAAAGTAGGAGTATATGTTACGAACCTCCTTAGTCGATATCTAGTAAAGTGAAGACCCTGACCTTCCCAAGGATTTCCCTGTTTAGCCACCTACCAATTTTCTCATTCAGAGGATAGTCTGATGCAGGAAGATATGACATCAAACAATGGACATTTAGAGCTGATGGTATTTTTTGTTTCAAGATTGCTAAAGAAAAAGACTTTTTAATCCAAGATTCAGTTGCTTGCTCTGAAAAATAGCCTTAATCTAATAGAAGGAGTAAAGGGGAGAGTATCTTCAGATAAACTAGAAGCTGGCAGTACTTACAAATAAGCTTTTGAGGATAGTGGTAGACCACTTTTAAGTAAACTCAGTTTACAAAATATATAATACATAAAGATAAAATTGAAGATACATGTAAAGGTGTATTTATAGATACATGTAGAGAAACATATCAAGATATAATTAGAAGACTTGAAATCCTACTGAGTGTTTATGGCAACAATGAAATCAAATAAGGAATCAATAATCAATACTAGAAAGATAACAGGAGAACCTCTAAACATTTAGTAACTAAACACAAAAAGGAAAGTCCTTTGTTGGAAGTCTCAAGTAAAATTAAAAAAACATATTAAAAAGAAAGAAATGAAAATAGAACATATTAAAATATGTGGGATACAGTTAAAGCAGTGCTGAGAAGGAAATTTATATGCTTTACCTTAGAAAAAAGGGAAAGTCTCAAATCGATAATCTAAGAAACTAGAAAAAGAAGAGAAAATAAACCCACAATAAGCAGAAGGAAGGAAATAATAAAGATAAAAGTAGAAAACACAATGAAATGGAAAAAAATAACAGAGAAAAATCAGTGAAACAAAGAGCTGATGATTCTTTATAAAAGATCAATAAAATTGACAAACCTTTAGCAAGAGAGACCAAGAAGAGAGAAGAAACAAATTTTCAATATAAAGGGTAAAACAAGGTTTATCACTACATACCCTGAAGACAAATAAAGGAATACTATAATCAACCATACACTTATAAATTTAATCTGTAAAAACTTAGATGAAATGACTGATTTTTCAAAAAACACAACCTATCCAATAGGAAACCACAACTTATCCAATAGGAAACAAGTAATTTAAATACTCCTATAATTATTAAGAGAATTGAATTCATAATTAATCTTCTTACAAATAAAGAAATCTTTATGCTCAGATGATTTTACCGGAGAATTCTATCAAATGTTTAAATATGAATTATTACCAATTTTAATAATTTCCCCCCCCAGAAAATAGAAGAGGCAACACTTCCCAATTCATTTTGTAAACTCAATATTATCCTAATATCAGAACCAAAGGTAGTACAAAACAGAAAACTACAGATTAATATTTCTCATGAATACAAATTCAAAAATTGTTAATAAAATGTTAATGAATAGAATTCAACAATACATGAAAATAATTATACACCATGACCAAGTGGTATTTATTAGAGGGATGCAAGACTGGTTCAGTATTTGAAAAATCACTCAATGTAATCTATATGAATTAGCTAAAAAAGTTACATGATAATTGCAGTCGATTGTATCAAGATACATTTAATAAAATTCTATTCCCGTTCTTGATAAAAACTCTAAGAAAAATAGAAATAGAGGAGAACTTCTTCAGCTTAATAAAGGAAATTTATAAAATACCTACAGTTGACCTTAGACTTGACAGAGAAAGGCTGAATGTTTTCCTCCTGAGATCAAGAACCAGGTAAGGGTGTCTGCAATGACAACTCTCATTTAGCATAGTGTGAAAAGTTCTACCCAGTGCAATAAGGCAAGAGAAGAAAATTTAAAAAAACAAACAAAAAAACTGTCTTTATTACCAGATAACATCATTGTGTACATAGAGAATCCCAAGGAATCTAAAAAACAAACAAACAATAACAACAACAACAAAAAGCCAAACCTCCTAGAACTAATAAGTGAATTCAGCAAGGTCAAAGGATACAAAATCAACACATACAAATCAATTATATTTCAATTCAGCAATGAAAACATAGAAACAAAAATTCAATACCGTTTATAGTCATTCATACAAAAAAGAAATAGGTGCAAATCTGACAAAGCAAGTACAGGATTTATATATTGATAAGTACAAAATGCTAATGAAAGAAATCAGACAGTATCTAAATAAATGAAAAGATATCCTATGCTCAGGGATTGGAAGACGCAACATAGGAAAGATGCCAATTCTCTCCAAATTAAATGTGATTAATATAAAAAACCATTAAGATTTAATTATTCTAAAATTTAAATAAAAGGCAAAGGAACTAGGATTGCTAATTTTAAAAAATGAAGAAGAAAATGAGAACAACCAGTTTACCAGATTTTAAGACTTATGTAGTGATAGTAATCAAGATTGTGTGGTATTATCGGAGAGACAGATACATAGATCAATGGAATAGGACAGGGAAACCAGAAATGGATTGACACAAATACACCCCACTAATTTTTGACAAAAGTGTGCAAGCAATTCAATGATGTCAGAACAATTGGATATTCGTAGGCAGAGAAATGAACCTCACCTTAAATCTCACACCTTACACAAAAATTAAATATTTTAGGGAAAAAAGAGCATAGAAGAAAATGTTCAAGTTCTAGGGTGAGGCAGAGAGTTCTTGGACTTAATACTCAAAACATGATCTATAAAAAAAATGATAAACTCTATTCTACTAAAATTAGAAAATTTTTCTCTCTGGAAGACCATGTGAAGAAGATGAAAAAAACAAGTCAGAGATTGGGATAAAATATTTGCAAAGTACATACTGTATTTTGTTGTGTATAATGCACACCCACATTTTTGGCCCAAACTCTCAGGGAAAAAAATCTTTCATTTTAATTTTTTAATTCAACATTTTATTTTTTTATATTTAAGTACTTGTTTTTTTTGTATTATAAAGAAATTTTAGCATTTATTTTTTAACATATTATGGTACAAGAAACCTTATGTAACAAATAATTACAAAACAAAAACAGATACAAGGTATAGTAAATTTTATGTATAAAAATTTTTTGGAGACTTTTTATTTTTCAATTACATTTGACATACAAAATTATATTGGTTTCAGGTGTACAGCATGGTGATGAGACATTTATATAACTTACAAAATACTTATTCCAATACACCTGGTTCCCCTCTGACACCACACACAGTTATTACAGTGTTACTGACTGTGTGCCCTGTGCTGCACTTTACATCCCTGTGACTATTCTGTGACTATGAATTTGTGCTTCGTGATTTCTTCCTCTATTTTACCCACCCCACTAACTCTCCTTCCATCTTGCAACAACTCTAATACCCATATGACACCACACAAAGTTACTGCAACCTTATTGACTATTTTCCCCTGTTAATATTCTATATCCCCATGATTATTGCCTTGTAACAACCAAACTGAACTTCTCAATCCCTTCCCCTTGTTTTACCCACTCTCCTATCTCTCCTCTCATCTTAAAGAAGCCCCTCTAACATTCCCTGTAGTGCCGGTTTGGTGGTGATGAACTCCTTTAGGTTTTTCTTGTCTGAGAAGCTCTTTCTCTGTCCTTCAATTTTGAATGCTAGCCTTGCTGGATACATTGTTCTTAGATCCTTGGTTTTTATCACATCGAGTATTTTTTGTCATTCCCTACTGGTGAGAAATCAGCTGAGAGTCGAATGAGCGTCCCCTTATAAGTTACTAGTTGCATTTTTCTCATGCTGCTTTTAGAATTTTCTCTTTTTCTTTAACTTTTGCCATTTTAATTATGATGTGTCTTGGTGTGTTCCTGTTTGGGTTCATCTTGTTTGAGACTCTCTGTGCTTCCTGGGCTTGTATATCCATTTCCTTCACCAGGTTAGAAAAATTTTCAGTCATGATTTCTTCAAATAACTTCTAGATCCCTTGGTTTTTCTCTTCATGTTTTGGTAATCCTATGATGTGAATCTTGTTACACTTAATGTTGTCCCAGAGGAATCAAACCAGTCTCATGTTTTGTATTCTTTTTTCTATTTGTTGTTCTGATTGTGTGTTTTCTGCTGGCTTTTCTTGCAAATCACTGCTTTGTGCTTCTGTTTCATCTAGTCCAGTGACTTCTTTTATTCCATTCTTTATTTCAGTTAATGTAATCTTTATCTCTGTTTGGTCCTTTATAATGGTTTGTATGCCTTCCTTCATGCTTGCTATCTCTCTGTTGAAATTATCATTAAGTTCCCTGAGCATTTTTACAATTGTTGTTTTGAGATCTGTCTCTGATGGATTGTTCATCTCCATCTCTTACTTTGATTTTTTGTTGTTTGAATTTATTTTGAGCTCCCTTTCTCTGTTTTCTCATTCTGGCAGCCTCTCTGTTTGTAGATAATTCTGCTCCTTAACCTGACACTTGCTGCTGCAGTTTTCTTTGCTGTGATACTGCTGATTCTGCTGATACTGGACAGGCAGAGGGCCATGGGGCCACACAGGTAGTATGGGTATAATTATACCTTTCTGTTTATGGTTTGACCCAAGGACTCTGCCCTGAGCCTTAGGGGTCAGTCCTGTATACTGGTCTCTCAGACCATTCTGGTTGTGGGCCAAGAAATGTGCCTATAGCCCCCTTTTTTCTTCTTCCCTGGCTGGAATGAGGTCACACTGCATCTCCTCACTACCTCTGTTGGTCCCCCTCTTCTCAGAACTGGAATAAAGTCAGTCCACTGTGTCTTGTAGACCCAGTCTGTACTTTCTAGGGGCCAAAGTGAGGTCTGGTTGCAGTGTCTCACGGCCCCCACTTCTGGGCCTCCTTTTCTCTGTCCCACTGACTGAGTGAGGTCTGGAATGCTCTCTTGCCACCTTCTTCCTCTGTGTCTCTGCACGTCCCTTTTTTTCTCCTTCATTTGCCCCACTACTCACCTGTAGGCCCTTTGATGCAATGAGCGGGTTTCTTACTTGTGTTGTGCATTGTGTAGGGAGTCCTTAGTTGAGTGATAGTTATATTTGTTGCAATCTCCAGGGGAGTTTTTCAAGGGTCACTCTCACACTGCCATTTGCTTCTCCCTTGCCTAAATTTTTTTATGTCAATATTAAAAAAAAAACCCTGATTATTGTATTCCAGGGTATTATTTTACACACAGATATTATTATTGATTTCTAGAATTACACTTTTAACTCATAAGCATAAATAAAAGAATTAAAAACATTTATATAGATACAGAGTTAGTACTACCCACATATAATGCACATCCTTATTTTTTTCTCATGAATTCAGGCAAAAAAAGTACGCATTATACATGGCAAAATATGGTATCTGACAAAGGTCTGGTACCTTGTGTGTGTGTGTGTGTGTGTGTGTGTGTGTGTGTGTGTGTATGAAGAACCCCTAAAATTCAATTTAACATTAAAAGATGCCCAACAATCCAGTTAGAAAATGAGCAAAAGGCAAGAAGACACATTCACTACAGAGGATATACAGATGGCCAATAAGCACATGAAAAGATGGTCAATATTATTAGCCATTAAGGAAATGAAAATTAAAACCACAATGAGATATCATCAACACCTGTCAGAATGGCTAAATAAACAAAGTAGTGTCAACAATATTTCTGCTGGTGAAGATGTGCAGAAGACCAGCATGCATTGCTGGCAGAATGTAATATGGTAGAGCCACTCTGGAAAACAGACTGTCATTTATTTTTTGTTAGGTGGATAGCTCCCTGGCTGGGAATCGAACCCAGGCCTCAGTGTTGATAGCACCGAAGCCTTAGCCACTACACCACCAGGGAACTCCAGTTTGTCATTTCTTAAAGAATTAAATGTGCAACTAAGGTATGACCCAGTAATTACATTCCCGGGCATTTATACCACAGAAATGAAAACTTAGATTCATACAACCTGTACATGAATATAGTGGCATTGCTCCTAATAGGCCCAAATTGAAAATAACTCATATGTGCTTCAGCAGGTGAATGGTTAAACAAACTGTGGTATATCCATACCATGGCATACTGCTTAATTATAAAAACAGTACTGACACATGCAACAACTTGGATGGATCTCAAGGGAATTATGCTGAGTGGAAAAAAGGCCCCGAAGACAAAAGATTATATCTGGTATGATTCCATTTACATAGCATTCTTGAAATGCCAAATTATAGAAATGAATAGATGAGTCATTATTCTGCATCTTCACTGTATATTGTGCTATAGTTTTACAAGATGCTATCATTGAGGGCAATTAGGGAGAGGATACACAGGATCTCTTTCTTAAAACCGCAGGTGAATTTATAGTTATCTTAAAAGTTAAATTGAAAATATTTTTCAGTGTTCTCAGGATTTATAGCCTAATACCTTTAAATTACGAGCTTGCTTGGTATACATGTATATTTTAAATAGCTAATCAAATTAATTTTTGAAACATCAACAGTAGACTCTCAGTTAACCAACACCCGTGGGGATTGGTAGAGTCCGGATAAATGTATGTAGACTTTCCATTAACTTTTTGCCGATTGCTTGAGAGTATCGGTGCTTGAGTTCTGGTTAGCCAAGCTACTGTATTTTATTTAAACAGTGTTCTGGAATGAAATGCATATAAAGTGATCTAAGCTTTTGTTTTCACCAAAACCCCATGTATATCTGTCCAGTTTGTTCCATTATAAAACCCCTCATCTATTCCCGCAATCATTTTTTGAATTCACACGACATGGATGGTATGCAGATCTGAGCAAGGCTTGGAGCGACACACTGTCTCATCTTGGTGTAAAGCCATTAACTCAGATTCTGTCTACCTGGATTCATGCTTCTCACATATTGTAGAAGAGAAACTCTGAAGTCTGGCTGACATTCCTTTGTGAAATACACTTCCAAGGGTCACTTTTTGGGCTTTTGAAAAAACTACTTCAGAATTTGCAACCCAGAAAAGGTACAAAAAGTCAGACAGTCTTTTGTAGGTGAAATATGACAGTCTGTTGTACCCAAGCAGCTCTTTGGTTTCTCCCAAGATGTTGCTCTTTAGGTCAATGGGAAATGAAGATGCCTTTACTTTTCTTCTGTAGGGTTTTGGGGACCACATCTGCTATTTAACCCAAAAAATATGGATGACATGTAAAGGATAAATAGATGGAGATACTGTTTTTCTCTCAATTCTATAAAAAGTGGGTCTGCCAACACCAACATTCAATGCTAAGGATTCTTAATGGAGGTTCCTGAATAAGTCTGGCCATCATCTGAAATTGTGTGTCACATTTTGATATACGTACATTTTTCTGGAGAGAGAGAATGAAGAGATTTTCTAAGTCTGTGACTCACAAAATATAAGAACTTATGTTTTAATGGGTAAAGGATCAAGGAGAAGTAGCAAGAACTAGAAATATGAAGTGCGATAAAAAAATACGGTGAATGTTTAAATAAAAAACATTATTACAATGAAAGACACATTGCCGTTAATCCCACTTAAAATACTCCCCTTGCCTCAAACACACTTATCCCATCGTTCTTGCCACTTTCTGAAGCAGTTCTGAAAGTCCTCTTTCGTGAGTGTCTTTAGTGGTGCTGTCGTGGCTGCCTCAGTGTCCTGAATTGATTAAGGTATGGCACACATTGCATATGGTACAGCAATGTCTGTCAAATAAAAACGTTACAGTGTGTCCTCATTTACCTTATTCATGGGATCTGGCACTGTGTGACGTCTGGCTCTTCCCCAAAGTAAAAAAATGACCATGAAAGGTAAACGTTTAGAATTGCTTCAGCACATCAGGGCAGCCATGACAGTGCAACTAAAGACACTTATGAAAGAGGACTTCCAGAACTGCTTCAGAAAGGCAAGAATGATGGGATAAGTGTGTTCAAAGCGAGGGGGAGTATTTTGAGGGGGATTAATGGCAATGTGTTTTTTACTGTGATGAAAATTTTTATTTAAACATTCACTGTATTTTTTTTTTATCGCACCTTGTATGTGTGACAAGCCTGTCCATGGCCATGGTGCAGAGCTGGTTCCAATCTCCACTGATGGCAGCAGTTCAAAGACTGACTCAAATAGCTGCTCCCCTGAGAAGTTTTTCCAATCAGCTTACCTCTGCTCAGCCAGAGTCATCTCTGCTCCGAATTCCCGGTGTCTTTGTTTGCTTGTCTCTTAAGATACTTACCACTTTCTATTATATGTGAGAGTCTAGACTTTACTTTGGTTCCTGTTCCTTGTACTATTATGGATTTGGTCTAAGTAGATAATCTAGAAATATTTGTTAGGTGAGTAAATGAATTGTAGACAGTACCCATCAAACTGTCAGTTGATCCTCGCAGGTTTGATGGCAGCCCTTGCAGAAATGTCCTGGAGAGAACTGGAGGTGGGAATGATAGGTTCTTTTTCTTTTAAACATGCCAGCAGGAAATGTAAGGCGTGGGGCACCGACTGAGACCTCACAGGATATGGGTTGACCAGTGGGAAATGTGCAGTCAGTTTTTCTACCCCAGTTATCTTACTTGGGAAATACTTAAAATACCCCACCAACTCCCTGATTTCACGTTCTGGCCAGGGTAAGTCTAGTCTTTGAAGGGAGGGTGGGAGTGGAGAGAGGGACTCGGTGGAATTTGCCTCAACCTCCCACAGCACTGCCTCCAGCCGCTGTCTTGCATTCTTGGCTTTTGAAGAAGGGAGGCAGCCTCCCTCTTATCTGGGATTGCTTGCTTAAACAAATGCAGTGTGGAGGTATTGTCCTTTGGAAACTAGGCCTGGGACACTTTACCAAGTGTCTGCAAACATTTAGACACATAAAACTGCCCACTGTGAATGCAGAACCATTGTCTCTGCTCAGGCTGATCTCGCCTGAAAGTAGCTTGGGTGGGTGGGTGGGGGTAGGTGGTGAGGTGACGGGAGTGGGCCCAGGGGAATCCCTCAGCTGGGGCTCTGGGCTGGGGAATTGTGCTGCTGTTTGTTTAAACAACCTGAGTGTAATTGGGATTGTTTGAGATGCCCAAGTTGTTTGGGAAAGAGGGGGAAGGGACACGGCTTGCTGGGGGAAGAGAGTCACCAGCAGGGACTTTGACGGGTGTCTGGCTGGGTGGTTGTCAGCTTCCTGATTGCAAAGCCAGTGGGAAGGGTGGTCCTTCCGGCTTGACCATGGGCACATCAGGACCTGGGTCAATAGGTCGGACCACATGGTCTATAAAATATCAAAGCTAGTACTTGAAGTGTGGATAGGATATGAGGAATATGTAACTTAAAACCAATGATCTCTGTTTTAACTGTAACAACCCAAGGACAGCACAAACACAGAGATATTTGTTTTTCAGATCTTATTTTATAAATCCCAGAAAAACAGTTGTAATGACAAACCCAGGTTTCAGCAAGGAAAAGTAAGAATGCTGGGTGAGAAATTCCTTCAGAATACTTACATATTCCTCAGGACACAGAGGGACAATTAGAAAATATTCAATAAGTTGAAGGAAAAAATAGTCCTTTTTTTTTTTTTTTAATTTTAGAGATCATATCCTTTCCTTTAACCTGGGGAAAAGGACAGAGAGTGTTAAAACAATGAGAAGAATTTGGGAATAATAGAAGGAATCTCGGCAATGCTGGGCCTGGCCAGCACCAGTCCTGAGTGATCAGTCCTCACGTGAAACAGATTCCTCGTTAGAGGTATTTGGATGATGGGACTCCAAAACTAGGTGTGACTACTAATTAGCGATGCTCACCACAAGAAAGGATTAGGAACAGTATGGGGCTCTCGTTGCAAGGCATGCCCCAAAATATTTATTTTATTTTGTCACTATTATAAATCTGTGACATGGATGTGTAGAAAAATAAATTGTGTTGTGGCTCAGAGGGGTGAAGTTAACTTGCCCAGATCACAAAGAATGAAATGGTGAAACCTGAATTTGAATTAAGATCCTTCTGTTTTCAAAACCCTTCCTCTTTCCACTTCACCAATACCCAAACTACCTCCACCCAAAAATAAAAAAAGGGAGGAATTTATTACTGTGAAACTTAAAAAATAAGCAACCCTTTTTGATATGTTAATGAACATCACATACATAGGCCTTCCGCTAAATAAAGAAAGAATTAAGGAAAGAATAGAAATGTTAATATCTGCAAGACCTACTGATCTTCTTATTATTTGTGGAAAGAGAGCTTATCATCTTCGTTTTAAGATAGCTATTGGTTTTTGAGAGATTGCCCCTTATATCCTTAAAATAAAGTTATAGTCAAGTAGTTCGTAACATTTAGTGGAGTAATGGCGTACAGGATGCAATGCTCTTTTGCTGTTAATGTGAACATCTCTGTAACATGAAAATAGCTTTGCAAAGTTTAAAAAATTCATAAGAGCATTATGACGACTATTTTAGAACATTTCTTTCACAGAAAAGGACTTTGTAGACTTCCTGAGCAGCTTGGTTTTGTGCAGACCTTATTTAAGTTTGGCTACTTTTGTGGCTCTGGGTGGCGGGTATCACTTCATGGGCACAGGGAACCACAGAGCTAACAGTGGTGTTGTGGACAGCACAGAACAGTCACTGTTTTCATTCCATTTGGCAACCCCATTGTCCTAGGCTCTGAGGGCTTCTTAAGCTATGAGCCAAAGAGCCTTTTCAAGATCAGACCATGAGCACCATGCTTGTTTCAGTGGGAGCTGGTAACTTCTTCTAGCACTTCAGGCCTTTTGACACCAGAAAGCTGCCTGGCTCCAAACTCTTTACAAGGAAAGGCCTCTGCTAAGTCAAAGGAATATTTACAATATGGATAAAAGTAAACATGGCAAGGCTGGCAGTTGTGTCCTGGAGACTCAGACAGTATTTTTCTTATCCATCTGTCAAGTTCGTAGAGGATGTGGAGGGAGAGTCTTGGAGACATAGAGGGGACTGTGATGCTGAGAGCTGCTGTTGGGTGGACAAAGCTAGCCTCGACCCATGCTACAGAGATCACGGGGACACTGGAGTGCCCTCCCCACTGGCCAAGCTGGGGATGTGAGCTGGTGATGGATGAGCCAGGGTTTCCATTTCTTCCCCTGTCCATTTTAGAATAGTGTATTTGTTCATCTAATCTATTAGCAAAAAGACAAACTGAATATCCCTCACTTGGTCCCTTGCTTCATGACCCCGCTGTTCTAAGGTATACATGAATCCTTAAAGTTTAGAAAAGTTTTTCTTAAATTAGATGGATGTTCCTTTTCTCCTCTTTTTAAAGATGCCACCTCCTCCACCAATCCCCATCTCATCTCCCCAAATTCTCAACTCCAAGCACTTAAAAGGTTTAAATTGTGTTGGTTTTAATGATGGCAGTTTACAATTGACAAATATGTTGGTAATGGGCATTCTTTCCTGTAGGTTTGTTTAGAAGTGAAAACAATGTGGCTAGTCATAAAAGTTTCTATTTATTTTAGGCTGGATAGCTCACTTGTCAGGAGGAGGGACAGAGCTTGTTGGCAGAGAATTCAATTTAGCATGACATGGATAATGTATTCCATGGCTAAACACCAAATAAAAACTAATGTCTACAGCTCAGGAAGAACAATCACCATCTTATTAGATTCAATTTCTGTTGCATAGGATCATTATGAGCTAGTTTTACATAAGACTGCTTGTCTCATAATTATCAGTTGTGAAAATACACGACATCAACATGACTCAGTGGACAGTGAGGCCATTTTCCACAGAAAGGCCCCGGGGCAAGTTTGTCATAATTTTCTGCCTGTTTTGATCACTTCCAAAATATCATTCTCCTGTCATTTCTGAGCATTTTCAAAATGATCAAGATGGGAAATAGGGAGAACAGGTTGGGATAGGATGCGTAAGTCCTGTGCTTAAAACTGTATGCTCTGGATTCAAAGTTACTGGGTTCAAATCTCAGTTTCACCACTTACTGCCAGCATGAGCTTGGGCAAGTGGACTTAGCTTTCTGTGTTTCAGTATCCTAATCTATAAAATATATATAATTATAGAATAAGTAAGATCATATACAGTTGACTCTTGAACAAGAGAAGTTTGAATTTTTTTCAATAAATAGGTATAGCACTGTAAATATATTTGCTCTTTCTTATGATTTTCTTAGTAACATTTTCTTTTCGCTAGCTTACTTTATTGTGAAAATACAGTATGTAATACTTTTAACATACAAAATGTGTGTTAAATGACTGTTTATGTTATGGATAAGGCTTCCAGTCGACAGTAAGGCTATTACTACTTCAGTTTTGGGGGAGTCAGAAGTTATATGTGAATTTTTTACTGCATGGTATTGGCACCTCTAACCCCCACATTGTTCAATGCTCAATTGTATACATACTTGTAAATTCACGTGCTGAGCACACAGTATATACTCAATAAAGGAAAGCCATTTTTACTAGTACCAGTGGTGATGGTAGTCCTAGTTCTCCTTGGGAATAGCACAGGGGTCAGTCTAAAGAAGTAATGGTAGGTATGTTATGCTGGGCAAACACAATTAGAGGGAACGTGTTAGGACAAGTTCCCAAACTTCGCTTATGGCTATGAAAAAAGGGAAGCAAGAGCTTTGATTGTAGTATCTTGGAAAAAATGGTGGGCGGGCCATGAGGGAGAATGGGGATTGAATCCTGGAACTACAAGTAAATTCTTTGAGCTTTAATGTCTTCATTTGTAAAATGGGGATTAAAAATACTGAAGCAACAGCACTGTTGTGATGATAAGCAGTGTCATTATGCAACCGTGTCTCACTTGGATAGATATGCAGGAAATGTTTGTTTTCTAAATAGAATCTGCCTTCTTATGGAATAATGACTCATTAAAGACATAGAGTCCTCTGAGCCTGGAGGCCAGGAGCAGCCTTTGAAATCTACCCGGAAGGATCAGGCCTGCACTGCTGCAGGTCACTCCCAGCCCTGCCACAGACCTTTCAACCCAGGCGGCCTTTGGTCCTTGTGCTGTAGGAGCAGCAACCTCGGACTTCTGTCCCTTCTGGCCCGGCCCTTTCTTAGGCCCATTGTTCTGAGAGGCCCTGTGCTATTTGTTCATCTAATCTATTAGCGAAAAGACAAACCAAATATCCTTCACTTGGCCGTCTGCTTCATGACCCACAAAGAAAAGTGTTCTGCCTGTAATGGACAGTTGCTCTCCCTGTCCTTATTCCTCTCTGGCCCCTCTTGAAGGCCTTGGGCAGGGATTGGTGGCAGGTGTCTCTGCCTCTTTAGGCCTGTTTGGACTTGGTTCCTTCCCCTCTAAGGCCAGGCAGGGCCCCAGAAAGGCCGTGGAACAAGCTTGTCCCTAAAGAGCTTGCCACCTCCTACAAAAGCCCCCTTTCTCCGGCCCTGCCCCTTGGGGATATACTGGAACAGCTGAGTGAGTGTCCCCTTAACCAGCTCTGGGACCAGGATGTGAGTCACCAAATTGAAAATGACCTATGTGTCAGAGCCAGGCAGGTGCCCACCACCCCACCCCCTCCTTTGCACCATTAGCAACTCCTTCACCTAGTTATTTATTTATTATTATTTTAAACTAGGGCCTGAATAAACAATACTATGAGAAACAATTATTTTGCCCAAGTTATAGATGATAGTTTTAAGACTCAAACAGGTGCAATTCTTCCCATTTTTAACCTATTAATTGGTGAATCCAGGGTTTTGAGTCACTTTTCCTGAGTGTAGGTACCCTGTCCACCACTTACTACCCTGCCCGCCCTGCCTGCTGACTCTCCTAAGTCACTCCCCTGTGATGTGATGACCACACTCTGGCCTGGCAGAGAAACGCCCCAAGGTAACAGGCAACCCCCACTCCTTCCTCTCCTCTCCTGCCTGAGAATACCCTGGGCCTTTGTCTGGAATGCCATTCCCCACCATACCTCATTCTTCCTTCAAGTCCAGCCAAATCCTGCCTGCCTACCACCCCTTCCTGTCCACTTCAGCTCCCAAGAGTTGCTCCTTTGGGCTCTTATGGCATCTTGTCTCCACTTACAGGACTATGGCCCACTGATGATTTTTTGTGTGTGTATTTGCTGCTTTAGTCTCTGCCTTTTCTATTTATCTGTATCTTCCTGACCCTCCCGCCCACCCGCACACATAATTAGATTATAGGGCCCCTAAAGCACATCCAGCATTGGACCAGCTTATGGCTGCTACGGAGATTTATCCCTTTTGGAGAAGCAAAGGCTGCATCCCCTTTCTTGCTGACTTAACTCACTGTTCTTACTGTGTGAGATGGCAGTGACTCACCATTAAGGATTCCTGTTATTCACACTCTTTCATAATTCAAATTCATTATGAAATACCTGTCTTTGTGAGGTTCCCTATGGGACTGGTTGCTAGAGAAAAAAAAAAAGGTGTTAGAGCCAGTAAGTTTAACCAGTCATGTAAGTAAAGTGTGGAGTTCCAAGGAAAAACTTCTGGAAAGGCCTCCACGGGGCTTGCTCATAATGAAAGGAACAGGCCTCCCCTGTAGCAGGTCCTCATACATTCCTACTCACACCTACAGATTTAATGTTTATTAAGTGCTGACAGCATGCAGGACTGAAAGTTTTCTCCTGTCATTTGTGAGTGTTCATGTGATTGAAATGAGATGGACAATTAAATATCTTTAATATCACACACACACACACACACACACACACACTTTTTTTCATTTTCTTTTTTTTCTTCTCTTTTTGTTGTATGGAGTCAGAAACATCAGGCTAGTTTCAAATCCCTCCTCTGTCATTCACTTGCTCTGGGACTCTGAGTCCATCTCTTCAACATCTCTTAGCCCATTTCTCATCTAAAGGATGTGAACAGTATGCCTTCCCTGAAAGGATGTTGAGATTCATAATTGAGATAAGGTGTGGGTTGGGGACCAGTAGGGATGGGTCCTCAGCATTATTGGGGAAATTGCGGAAATGCAGAATCTCAGGTCCCATCCCACAGCCAGAAATCAGAATCTGCATTTAAGAAGATTTCTAGATAATTTGCATGCATATTCACATTTTAGAATCTCTGTTCTCAAAGAAGGACTACATCAGCCCCTCCTTATCTCAGTTTCCTTTCCTTGTTTTCAATTACCTGCAGTTCCCCATTGGCAATGGTGGTCTGAAAATATTGAATGGCAAATTCCAGAAATAAACAATTCATAAGTTTTAAATGGTGTGCCATTCTAAATATTTAATCAGCATGATGAAATTTCATGCTGTCTCATACTGTCCTGCTCCATCCCACCCAGGATATGAGTCATTCCTTTGTCCAGAGTATCCATACTGTATGTACAGTACAATAAGATATTTTGAGACACAGACAATGTTCATATAGCTTTTGTTACAGTATATTGTAATAACTGTTCTATTTTATTATCAATTATTGTTGTTAATCTCTTACCATGCTTAATTTCTAAATTAAACTTTATCATAGTTATGTATGTATAGAAAAAAACATGGTATATATAGGATTCAGTACTATCGTGGTTTCAGGTATCCACCAAGGGTCTTTTTAAAAAATATTTTTGTATATTTTTATTTGTTCACATTTAATTCTCTCTTTTAATTAAATTTATTAGGGTGACATTGGTTAGTAAAATTACATTGGTTCCAGGTATAAAATTCTACAATACATTGTCCATGGGTTGCACTGTGTGCTCACCACCCAGAGTTGGTTATCCTTCCATCACCCTATATTTGATGCACTGAGGGTCTTGGATAAGAGGGAGGCTAGCGTAATTAATGTATGGAACTATGTGGAGAGTGGAGAGGATAAGAGCAGCAGCTTGAATTTGTAGAGGGAAGAGGGGAAATTATGGCTTGTTGGCAGAGGGGAGAAGTTGAAAAGGCAGGATGGGTATGAGAAAGGATGGGATATTTGAGATGAAGGAAGAGTTCTTTTGAAGGTTTTGGGGGCAAAGCGAAGAGAGACAGAATGAGCCTGTTTACATAGAATTTGCTAGAGCAAAAACTTTTGTAAAAGTCACAATAGCTATATATATTGAACTTCAGTCAATAAAATGTATTTGCACATACAGCAGATGGCAATAAAGCAAAATTATGATTATTTTAGAATTATAGATGTTGAAACTGAAATAAAATTTTAGGAATCATCATTAGTCTAATCTTTTTGGTTTCTGAAGCCTAGATAGTTTTAGAACTTCTCACATTTGCAACTTACAGTGTGATTTAGTTATAAGAAATGATCTCCTCTTACTAAACCTTTTTTCTCAACTGTGAACTGGGAAAATGAAAGTACCTGAATTCATAGGTTATTATGAAGATTCAATGAGACAATGCAAAAGTACCTGGCAAAAGCCTGATTCCAATTAAATAGTATACTTTTATCACAGCTAATGACTCATAGAAGATTGAGAGGGGAAAAATCATTATTATTAATAAATATTAAGACAGTAAGCTTGAGATTCAAGGAGTAGAATAAATTTCTTGTTGATACCAATCTGGATAATGGTGATGATTATAACAACAACAAAAAACAACAACAATAACCACAATCATAATTAAAATGTAATGAATTCCAACCATAGCTAACATTAATTGGGTGCTTATTATATGCCAAGCACTAAGTAAAACACTTCACTTGGATTATCTCATTGGATTCTTCTAACATATATGATGTTTATAGTACTACCTCCAGTTTATATGTGAAGAAACTGAGGCCTAGAGAGATTGGTAATTAGTCCAAGGCTGAGAGCTTGCACATGGAGCTAGAATTTGGATCCAGACCAACTGGCTCCTAAATTCTTCTTTTAACCACTACATTACCTCCCATGATCTATATATCTATATATCTATAAACGTGTTTTTTGCATTTGTGGCAACGTATGTGCTATTTGTTTTCAGGCCAGATTCTCTGATCTATTTTTAAAGAAAATGCATTATTGCAGGATAAAGGAGAGAGTAGCTTGCAGACAGAAGAAAAGAGATGGATATGTGTTGACCCACTGTGTTCTAGGCCACATGCAGTTCATGTGCATGAACTCACTAATGCTCATGGTTCTCTGCATGGGACCTACATACGCAGAGAGAGCACAGCTAAGGCTCAGCCAGGTTCAATCACTTGTCCAGCTTCACAAGTTTGTAAGTGAAGGAGCTGGGATTTCAGCCTGAGCCCAAAGCCCAGTCTAGCTCAGAAAAGGCCTGGATTCATGATTTGTACTGTACTTGAAGGAAAGTCACACTCTGCCCAATTTCCCAAAGTCCCTAAAACCTGGTTCCATTTCCAAACTCCTCCATCATAAAGTCTTCAAACAGTGTGAAGAAACTTCCCCTAGAATCCTCTGAAACATCATCCTGTAAGGGCAAATAAAGTTCTTTTCCACAACTACTTTATTTTTGACTTAACGGTTCACCCATTTCCAATAATTTCAAGTAGTTTACAAATACACAACTGAAAAGAGAATGAGAAATTGAGGTAGGGAACAAAAGTTTAGGCTAAGAATAAGGTTAGTTGCTAAATTATATGCCAAAAGGCCCTGGATCAGGTAGGGTGGGCTCTAAGGCATCTTAAATTCAACTGGAATATATATTACTCCCAGAGGAGCTATAGGCAGAAATATCCAAGTAGCTTCCAGTGGGATCCCTTCCAAATCCACAGGTTTTATGAATTACTATAGGAAATGGGGTCTATTTCAAGGCACATTCTAGCCTTAAAGCTGAATGAAGTCTAGGGTGGGGGGTCAGGGCCTTCCTCAGTTTGTCTGGCAGGTCTCATGATGCGATGAGGATTTGGCTAAGGGCTGCAGACCTCAAGTTCTATAGGAATTCTTAAGTTCTTACCTCCTTTTCTCTTTGCTACCGGTTGTATGGGATGTTTCACTAAAACCCCTTTTCTTCAAAATACGCTCTCTCCAGTGACCTTGCACATCATTCCTCTGAAGGGGGAAAGCACAGCTCTCCCCAGGATGCACAAAGCTTCTATTTTTCCAAAAAGATGGAACTCATAAGTCCTGGGCAAAGGGCCCCGCCTTACGAGTTTTTCTCATTTTATGGCTATCAGAAAAATAGGGCGGGAATCAGCCTACATCCCCTGGACTCCGCCTTGTGTCAACAGCCGTCACAAACACAGGGGCCCAGCAGCAGCCTTTTACACCGCCTGGTACTGTACACTAGAACCAGCTCGCACGCTCCACAGAAAGGAAAACAAGCGGCGGCCCTGTTCTGATGGCAGCGCGATAACGCCTGCCCCTCCAGGCAGGGCGCCATTGTTCGCTTCCTCTGTGCCTTCCATCATTTATTCCCAGCAGCCCTGATAAGTCTGTGCCTGGGGCAGGCTTGTGTTTGAGTTGGGGTTTTCAAACCCATTACTCAAAGGGAGGACGTGGACTTGCTCCGGGAAGGGGGAACTCTGGTCTTAAAGAGTAGAAGAGAATAAAGATGATTTATGATTAACTAAGTGGCTAGGCTGTTGAGTTTGGTCTCACTGACTGCTGCTTGAGTCACAACTCCTTGTGTGGTTTGTGTGTCTGTGTCGAGGTGTGAGTTGAGAGTGACCACAGAGAAAAACAGCAAGAAATGAACCAAACACGAGCCTTAGGGCGGCCCCGCATGTGTTCACTGGGTCGAGTGAGGGGGGCTCTTCGCCTTGACAGGGACCCATTAAACACATAGGGACCCATTAAGCACAACTGGGCTACGTCCTGTGGGTGCCACTGGAGATAGGGAAACGTATCTGTAGAAGTGTTTGAGCGAGGATAATATCCTGCTTAACTCACTCCACAATCAAAGCTTTGGGTTCCCTTACAAACTTTCACTGGGAGTGAAGGCGTCACCAAAAATAGTGTTTTACCTGGTACCGGCTGGTAGTAGGGGGAAAGGCCGGGAGCAGGCAGAGGTGTGGTCGTGGACTGCATGAGCTGCCAAGTGCCTTTGGATTCTTACAGATTTTTTCCCGTTTTGGCCTCGTAGAAGATGTTGGAGTTAAAAGAATTAGTTTTTCTCCAGAATTGGCAAGAGAGTAAGACATGTGAGCACATTAAAAAGTTAAAAGTATTCCACAGAAAGAAGGCAGTATTATTTCATATGAGGCTTGCCACACTCTCTATCAGATGTCACTGTCCTCTATTTCCAATAAATGAAGGCTGAGAAAAGCAAGGGTGTCGGTCCGAAGTCACATAGCTGTAAGGAGCTGAGCTGGGAGCAGGACCCAGGTCTCTGAATGGTGGAGTTCCCGGCATCCTGCCTAATGGAAGGGTCAGCCTGGTTGGCATGGCAATAATACAAAATTTAGGAGAAAATGTAGGAAAGTTATGAATTTGACTTAAATTTTCCTTTACTCTTCAAGAAAAATTAAATAGGCTTTTTTTTTTTTTCCAAATTAAAAATCCCTGATATGGAAACATCCTTTACATGGAACCATCAACTTTATTCTCTTTCAGAATAAGAAGTGTTTCCTGAGTGGGTGTGCTCTGTAGTACGTGTGTGTGTGTGTGTGTGTAACTTTCTTCTAAGTTTCAAGTTCTAAGATGAAATTCAGATTACCTTTTGCCTTAAAAACACTTTTACAAGTTAATTTCCCAGAACAAGCTTTATAATTTTTCTTCAAGTGTAACCCATCATTACTAAAAATCCACTTACAACTATATATATATATATATATATATACACACACACATATATATATGTATATATATTTGCAAATGTACACACAATATTTAAGAACATTATTAAATAGGCTTTATGAGCTAGTACAGAGACCTAATCTTCATTTGTAACATTGTTGCTATTGCAAGGGGTTTTATAGGTTCCAAAAAAGCCAATTTACACATTTTAAGAACACCTACCAATTGTTTATTACAAATTTCCCTGGTACCCAAGGGTATTGTTGGGCTGGAGGGTGCTAAAATTTTTGCTAAATGATAGGCAACAGGAGAACACATCAAATATAAAAACAAATGGAAGATTCCAAACTTCTTGAAGTCTTACTCCTGATTAGTCTAAATTAGTCTCTTGTCTTCTGTGCTTTTGGCATCCTCTTTTGTAACTTGCCAGCACTTTACACACCCACCCTAAACCCTCCCTGCTCTGTGGTCCTGCATTGCCTAAAAGTGAAGAGAAGAAGAAAAGACTTTTGACAAGTCTTGTGCGTTAGAAATCTTAGTATTCCGGAAGTTCCGAAGCCATCTTGTCAGGGGAAGACTGATACTTCCCAATCTATCCTGTGGCCCCCAGCCTCTGTGTGAACTCTCCCATCCTCTGTACTGGTAGTGCAGCAAACTGGCACTTAGAAAATATTAATTGATGGAGATTCATCTATATTTTTTAATTCTATCAACACTATTGTTTTCTTATAGTCTATTGTGTAAACTGCATTTAGAAAATAGGAATCAAATTTATGTAGTTGTTCACATCTGACTTGAACAAATAAAGGTGTGGGTTATTGTTCAGTCAGCTAACTTTAAACCTGGATCCATCTTTCCATCATAATTTTCCCTTCTGCTTTCTTTGTTAGCCCCCTCCCCCATTGTGATCCCTGTCTTCCTTTTGCAAACATTTTTACTCTAACTTGTGGGCCAAGAGCCTATTAATTAGGAGCTGGTCTGTAGGCCCCATTGGGAACTCCTTTGGACTCTGCTCATGAAACATACTCACTCTAGTTGATTCATTACATGGCCAGGGGCCAATGGTTCAGTTTTGTTGCAGCCTTTCCCCGAAGAAGTCCAAGCCTGGGGCTGGGGAACACTGCTGGCTTTTGGCTCTCCTGAACCTTCCTAATGTGTTTGTAAATCTTTTGAGCTCTGTAAGTAGCCCAGCTCACTAGATCGCTTAAGCACAGACCTGGACATCAGCCACTTTCAAGTACTTATTCTAATATTCCTCATCCAGTTTTGAGTATATCTATTTATAAAATGGTTATTAATATTAGTTCCTTCCCAAGGTCCCTAATCAGGCATTTTTCTATTGAGCTACTCTGGGGCCTGTGAGTATGTGGAGTAACTTCACCCTCGTCTTACAAATCTGGCATTTCAGGATCTCTCCAATCCAACTCCAACCCAGTTCTCTTTTTTTTTAATGTTTCTATATTTTGTTCCAGACAAAAGGGACTTCACACTATTTCTTAAGACTTTTCTCCTTTTTGGCTCAAAATCTTGCCACTCTGGGATTGGGACCTTCTAACACACTATCCAGTAAATGCATTCTAGAACCACAGGCTGTTGGAGATAGAAGGAACCTGGAGAATTAAAAAAAAAAGGCTCAAGGAGGTCAGGTGGATGTTCCAGGAGAGCAAAGTTACCTTTCTCAGATCTCTCACTGCTCTGTCAGGGATTTTCTTAGGACAACACAACAAACCTCTTTGGGATGTTCTATTATCAGTGAATCTTTGTTTTCTTTTGTGTGTGTGTCTTATCCTCCCTGCCATTGTGCTTTGAGTCAAGACATTCTGTGCTTGTGTTTTACAAAAATGACTCTTAAAATAAAAATATTTTCTCTCCAGGGAAGGACAGATCTTTAAAATACAAAAGAAGTGAGTACAATATTTATAAAACCCTTGGGGCTGAAGGGTGAAAGGGCCTTTAAGCCAACATTTTATAATAAAAAAAAAATCAATGAAAATGTTCTTAGGAAAAGAAATCTATCTTTCTTTGTGAGTCTCACATTTCTTTGCTCAAACAGCTTGTCTTCCATCTAATACAGAGTCTGGCAGAAGTAATGCCCTTTTTTATGAGCTGGTAACCTATACAGAATCTTTTATTACAAAATCATAAGCATCTAATTCTGTAACATAGCTTCTTTAAAAAGGGCGTTACTTCTGCCAGACCCTATATAGGCTGACCAGGCATACCGTTTTAAATGGGACAGAAAACAACCATACTGTCCCATTTCAAATGGTACGTATGGTCAGCCTAGTCTCATAGGGTTAAATTCGAGGTGTCAGTAGGCTGAGCATACGTACCAGTTGAAATGGAAAGTAATTTGTTTTGTGTCCCATTTAAAACGGTACGTCTAGTCAGCCTAATCTTGTAGTTACATTGGAAAATGTAACATAAAGATGGCAGAACAATGAGTTTTTAGCTTTATCAACCACTTGTTTTATCTGTCAATAGATTTCCATGTAACTGTGTTTTTTTAATTGTTAAATTTATTGGGATGACATTGGTTAGCAAAAATTACATAGCTTCCAGGTGTACCGTTCTACAGTGCATCATCTAGATGTTGCATTGTGTGTTCACCACCCAGAGTCAGTTCTCTTTTCATCACCGTGTACTTGACTCCCCCTTTCCCCTCTCCCATCCCACTCCCCTTACCCTCAGGTAACCAATAAACTATTGACTGTGTCCATGAGTTTTTGTTTCTTTGTTGCTTTCAGTTTTCTATTTCACATATGAGTGAAGTCATATGGTTCTTGGTTTGTTTCTGTCTGGCTTATTTCACTAAGCATGATGATCTCCAGGTCCATCTATTTTGTTGTAAATGGCAATATTTCATCTTTTCTTATAGCTGAGTAATATTCCATTGTGTATATGTACCACAGCTTCTTTATTCAGTCATCTATTGAAGGGCACTTTGGTGTTTCCATGACTTGACCATCATGAACAGTGTTGCGATGAACATTGGGTATGTAAGTCTTTGTGGACTAAGGTTTTCAAATTTTTGGCGTAGATACCCAGAATGGGGATTGCCAGGTCATATGGTAACTTCACTCCCAGTTTTCTGAGGAACCTCCACATTGTCCTCCATAGCAGTTGTACCAGTTTGCACTCCCACCAGCAGTGAACCACAGTTCCTTTTTCTCCACATCCTCTCCAGCTCTTGTTATTCCTTGTCTTGTTGATAATGGCCATTCTCACAGGTGTGAGGTGGTATCTCATTGTGGTTTTCATTTGCATTTCCCTGATAGCTAATGAGGATGAGCATTTTTTCATATGTCTGCTGGCCATTTGTATTTCTTAGTGGGAGAAGTGTCTGTTTAGGTCTTCTGCCCACTTTTTAATTAGATTTTTTTGTTGTTGAGTTATAAGAGTTCTTTATATATTTTAGATGTTAATCCCTTATGAGATACATTGTTTGCAAATATTTTCTCCCATTTGGTTTACTCTCTCTTTGCTTTGTTGATGGTTTCTTTTGCTGTGCAGATTTTTAGTTTGATATAGTCCTATTTATTTATTTATTTATTTTTATTGTTAGACTTATTGGGGTGGCATTTGTTAGCAAGAATTACATATGTTCCACGTGTACCATTCATTTATTTTTGCTTTTACTTCCCTTGTCTTGGAGGTCAGGTTCATGAAGTTCTCCCTGAGCCCGAGGTCTATCAGTTTAGTACCAATGTTTTCTATATAGTTTATGGTTGCCGGTCTTATGTGGAGATCTTTAATACACTTTGAATTAATTTTACTATATGGCGACAGTTCACAGCTCAGGTTCATTCTTTTGCATATAGTTTTCCAATTTTTTTGGCACCATCTACTGAATGTAGAGACTTTCTTTTCCCCATTATATATTTTTTGCTTCTTTATAAAAAATTATTTGCCCATATATTTGTGGATTTATTTCTGGGTTTTTGATTCTGTTCCATTGGTCTGTGTGTCAATTTTTCTGCAAATACCAAGTTGTTTTGATTATTGACACTTTGTAGTATAAATTCAAATCAGGGAGCATGATACCTCCAGCCTTACTCTTTTTATGTAGGATTGCTTTGACTGTTCAAGGTCTTTTGTGGTTCCATACAAATCTAATTACTTTTAAAATCTATTTTGTGAAAGAATGTGTGTATGATTTTGATGGAAATCGCAATAAATGTGTATATTGCTTTGGATAATATGGCCATTTTAACAATGTTATGCCTTCCAATCCATGAACATAGAATATCTTTCCATTTCTTTGTGCCTTCTTTAATTTCTTTTAATAGTGTCTTATAGTTTTCAGTGTATAAGTCTGTCATGATCTTCGTTAAGTTAATTCCCAGGTATTTTATTCTTTTTTGTTGTGATTGCAAAAGGTATTGATTCTCTCATGATTTTTTTGGAAGTTTTGGTGTTCGTATATAAAAATGCAATTGAGTTTTGTACATTGATTTTGTATCCTATGCCTTTACTGTATTTGTTTATTGTTTCTAATAGTTTTCCGGTAGAGTCTTTGAAATTTTCTATATAAAGGATCATAGCATCTGCAAATATTTTGATTTTTGTTTCAGGTTGAATTGCCTCCTTGAAATACTGGCCTCATGCTGGAGAATTCCCTCAGCTTCTCTATGTTCAACAAGGTCTTCATTTCTCCATCACTCGTAAAGGATAATTTGGCTGGATAAATTATTCTTGGCTAGAAGTTTCTTTCTTTAAATATTTTCAATATTTGATTCCACTCTGTCCTGGCTTGTAAAGTTTCTGCTGAGAAGTCCAATGGTAACCTGATGGGCTTTTCTTTAAAATTTACAGTTTTTTTTCCCTCCTGGCTGCCGTGAGAATTCTCTCTTCGATTTTTGACATCTTCAGTATAATGCACCTTGTAGAAGATCTGCTGGGGTCCAATTGAATGAATTTGGGGTTCTTCATGAATTTGGGGTTCCAGATCTTTCCACAGGTTTGGAAAGTTCTTATCTTTTATTTATTTGAGTAAGCTTTCTGTGAGTTTTGTTCTGCACCTTCTGCTATTCCTATTATTCTAACGGAGTCAGATAGTTCTTGTAGGGTTCTTTCAGTTCTTTTGACTCTGAAGTCCCTATCTTCTTTCTGTGTTGTTTCCATGTTCCATCATCAATATCACTAATTCTTTCTTCCCTCTGGTTGGCCCTGTTTCCTATGGTAGTTAGTTCATCTCTCAGTTCTTTTATTGCATTATTTATCTCTCAAATTTCTATTTGATTCTTTCTTATATTTTCAATTTCTTTGTTAAAATGTTTCTTTTGTTCACAGATTTCCTTTCTGAGATCATTTATCTGTATCTGGGTACTCTACTAACATTCTTTCAGCTCTCTGAGTGTCTTAAAAACAGCAGCCTTGTATTCTGTCTAACTTAGATGATATATTTCCAGACCTGTAAGTTCTTTTTCTGGAGATTTTTCATTTTCTTTCTGAGTGGCTTTGAACCCTCAAGTATTCATTGTATTTGTTGTTTTTATCTTTTTGGACATGAGGGCTTTTTCCATAGCAGATATAGAGAGGCCTTCCTTCCTTCCTTCTTTCCTTCCTCTTCCCAGTTGGTATTGCTGTAGTGTCTTTCAATATTTTTTTCTTGGTTATTTGAATGCCTATCTTTGTGGGTGCTTTCCTGGCAAGGTGGGCTTCCCTTCTTTTGATCCAGTTGCCTTGGTCTCGATGGGCCTCCTTTTTTGGTAAATGTGGTGGGTGATGGTGTGTTATGCCTCTGAGATGAGTGCAGACTGTGCCTGTATTTTGGAGTTTTCCTGAGCCCTACTGCCAGTTTTCTTGGGTGCTGGGTTTTTTATTTTTTTTCCTCCAGATGGCTGTATAGCAGACACTAGGTGGAGTTGCGGGTGGGGATGGGGCGAGCTTTGGGAGAGAGTTAGGGGAAGCAGCCTGGCTCAGTGTCTCTGGTTTTTGTTTGGGTTTGGAGGCCGTGTGGTCTATGGCTGCTTTGTTTCCTGTAGTAGCTCCTGTGGCTGCTGACTGTGCTGCAACACTAGTGTGTTCATCAGGGATGCCCCAGCAGGCCGGTGTGGGACAGGCTGGGAATGAACTGTGATAATGTCTGTCACAGGCTGTGTGCATGCCCCTGGCTCAGCCTTTCTCCTTTCTCCTGAGTTCACATTTTGTCCAGGACTGTATTTTATTCTGGTCAGTGTTTCCATGGCAGCTGACTCTCAGCTTCAAACTCTTCCAGAGCCAATTTGTTTTCACAGTACCACACGAGTCCCTAGTCTCACCCAGGGCTATTTAAATGCTTTGTTCAGCCTCTAACCTACCCCAGGGCATGGGGCCTGGCAGGGGCCCTAGAGCACTGCCACTTGGTGGGGGTTTCAACTTGCCCAGTCTCACTGAGTTTCAGCCACTCTTGCCTCTGCTCTTGTTTCCACTCATCCTCCAACCCAATGGGATTGCGTTGCTCCTTGGCCAGTGTGCCCTGGCTCCCTCCTCATTCCTTCAGTCAGCCCTGGTCAGTTTGCCTTCTTCAGCCATGTCTCCACTCTGCTCTGCTCCCTCCCTCCTCTCCTGTTCACCCCTTTTTCTCTGACCTTTAGGTGTTTTCTTGCAATGTGTGGATCTCTCAGCCGAGACTGTGCCACCCAGGGTTTCCCATGTCGGATCCTGGTTGTTCAATTGTATTTTCCAGGAGAGGTTTCAAGGATTTCCTCTCTCCCTACCACCTTAGGTCTCTACCACTTTATTTCTGTCTACTTTGTTTTTGATGATTACAGATATATCACTAAGAACATGTTTACTGGAGAATATTTTAGAAGGCAATCCCATATGATTAAATTGCTCACACAACAGTGTCAGAGGCAGCCCATGACCAAAGACAGAGACAGAAAAAGGCACAAATGCACAGAAGTTGTAAAATAAATTTACAAATGATGGACATTAAAATGGACTGAGTATCTGAAAGAAAATTTATTATAACTAGCACATGTACCCTGATTGGCATCATTAGTCTCTCATTCTGCCCTGTTTTGGCTGGTACCACACCAGATTGACAATGAGCATTTATTATAAGGACATTTGTGAATGTGCAAAGCTATTCTTTGTCAGATTATTTAAAGTAGTAAAACTTCAAAAAAAATCTAGATGTTCATTGATAGAGATCTAGTTAAACTGATCATGGTATATCCACACAGTGAAATATTATGCAGTTATTGAAGAAAAAAACGCAAATATGTCTATATTGTTATGGAAAAATTTCCAAGATATATTATTTAGTTACACAAAAAGCAAGATGTTGATGAATGGCTATAGTATGTGGGTTTTTTGTGTGTAAAATACACCAAGTACTAGATATTTGTGTAACTTATGTGTGCATAGAATATTTCAGAAAGGAAACATAAGAAACTGATATTGATAACTGGGTGTTTGGAGGAGGAAAATGGAAGGAATAGTGGGGTAGGCAGGTAGGGAGACATTTTCCAGTGGGATCCTTTTTGTATGGTTAGCAGCTTTGTGGTGTGTCAATTTGGCTAGGAAAAACTTTATTTCCCAGAATTATTTTTTCTGTATGCTCCAGTGAGAGTAAGCCCCCAACGAAATTACTGTGTCAGATTAGTAGGGTAGAAGTGAAGTAGAAGCTATTTTATAGTTCGGTATGTGGTTGGTTATCTTTAGCTATCCTTGTGAGTGTAGGACAGCAGCCAGGTTTGCAATGGCTTAACCTTCCCTTGATTCCTTGTTCAGCTTTTCTGACTTCTGGGTCAAGTCTGAACCCTGTGTTTAGCTGCATGATGAAGGCACAGCTTCTCTTGCAGGATACCAACATTAGAGGCAGTGAGGATTATTATATGTTTCAGTCCATGGAGTCTAGCACATACTTATGGCATCCTGTTTGTCTTTGCTCTCCTGGACTTTACATCCATTTTCCAGTGAACTTCAAGATCTAACAACAAATATGAAGTCTCCTACAGGGACGCCTTAACTCGCTTCTGCAAATGCACGTAAATCTCTTTGTGTGTGTGTGTGTGTGTGTGTGTGTGCATAACTCTTAATGGTTCTGCTTCTCTGACTGAACCCTAAAACAGAATTGTAAAAATTTTAAACATATTCATGCATCACTCATTCAAAAATTAAATAAAAATTTTAAAGAGATTTAGAACGCAGAGACTGAGTGCTACTATTCAGATCCTGTAAGGTGTTGTAGAAAGATACTTAGATTGAGCCAGAAAGTTTTGAAGCTGCTACAAAATTGCTGGTGAAGTCACATATGGCTCAGTTTGAATGAGGAAATTTCTAAGAGAAAAGATGGGACTCCAAGATACGTTGTTAGGTTTCTGTGACAGCCAGATCACCCATTTATATCAGTTAACTCTTGTGACATAAGCAACCAACCAAATTTATAGCTATCATTTATTTACTCACAATTCTGTGCATCAACAATTTTTTGCTGGGTCCAAAAGGGCATTTCTTCTCCTGGTATCACCTAGACTCACCAGCTTGGCTGTAGCTAGATAGTCTGAGATAACCTTACCCACATGTCACATGGTTAGTGCTGATTGTGAGCTGAGCCATGATCTCTATCAGGCCATCTCAGGCTTCTTGCTACTGTGTTTCAAAAGCAGCAAAACATATAAGCACCTTTCAAACCTCTGCTTATATTATGTTCCACTGGCCAAAGCAAACCACATGTCCAAGCATAAAGTCAATGTAAAAGGAGCTCATACAAGGATATGGACACAGAATTATATGATTGCTTGGGGGCCTTACTGTAAGAATCTACTGCATCATCCAATGACTGGCAAAGGAACTTATTGTATTCTTTGTCATTGAGGGAAAAGATAAATGAGTGAGACTGATGAAAAGCCTCCTTAACTTGGGTCTTATGCTTTGTGCCCCAGAAGGAATGCCTAGCCCACGGTCTTGCGTATACTGGGTATTCAAAAACTGTTCGTTATCCTTATGTCTATAAGACATTACTATCACTACAGTAGCTGAAGTCTTAATTAAAAACACTTGTGATTACAGCCTGACCCAACCCCCTACCTCACCAGCCCCCACCATCACCACCGGATTCCAGTTGGCATGAGAACTGGAAGAGAAACACTTTTAGTTTCTGTTTTTGGGTTTCTGCACTGCTGGTGAGGTCATTATGTTAGCCTGTACCTCAATCTCTCAACCTAGAAATTGTGAGCAAATAATATAATTGAGTTCCATTTGTCTTTCTGGGTAGAATGGTTGTATTCTTCTGTTTTTGTACCTCATTGCAATTTTTAAATGCCTTCAAAATCATAAAGGATAAGATCCAACTTAAAGTGTTCCCTGAACAATTCCTTCAGTTTCTAAAACTATTTTTCAAGGCCTTACAAGCAAATGGTTTAAGAGCACAAATAGTGTTAAAAAAGATTTATATTAAGAACCAATAGTTTCTCTTTTCCTTTCTTCTTCCTCAGAGGCAACCACTTTCTACTCTTCATGCTCTTTCTACTGGTAATTACATCATATTCTTATATTTTATATCTAACTTTAAACACCATACATACAGTTAATTTTACTTTTTCTAGCCTCTTAATTTGAGGGTTTAGTCTTATTTACATTTAATGTAATTACTGATTTAGTTGGATTTAAGGCTAACATCTGCCATTTGTTTTCAGCTATTGATTTTATTGTTATTCTTGTCTTTCTTTTCTGACTTCTTTTGGAATAATCAAGTATATTTTTAAAATTCCATTTTATCTCTTCCACTGAACTTTTTTTTTTTTTTTTGCTTACTGGTATGTGGGTAGCTCCCTGACTCGGAATCGAACCCAGTCTGCAGTGCTGACAGCGCCAGCGCCAAAACCTTAAGCCACTACACCACCAGGGAACTCCCTCCACTCTATTTTTAACATAAGTCTTTGTTTTATTTTTCAATGGCTGTTACACAACATTAACTTCTCTGTACCTTGCAATAATATTGTACCACTTTAGTATAATGTAAGAACCCTACAATAGTAGAAAACTTCCACTTACCTTCCTTCTGTTCTTTGCTATTTACTACACATATTTACTACACATAACGACATATATTTTACTTCTACATATGTTATAAACTCACAACAAATTTTCATCATTTTTACACTAAATGCCCAATTGTTTTTTAAAAAAATTTAAAACGAAGACAAAAGTATTTTGTATTTATCCACATTAAAGTCTTTTATTTTTATAGTTCTTCATTCCTCAGTCTAGATATATTTCCATCTGGTATCATTTCCCTTTCACCTAAAGAACTTTTTATATTTCTTGTAGTATAAATCTGTTCATCTGAAAATCTCTTTACTTTACCTATATTTTTTTTAAAGGATATTTTCAGTGGATATAAAATCTGGGTTGTTAGGTTTTGTCTGTTAGCACTTTATGGCATTCCCTGTATCCTGGATCACTTTATTTCCTATGATAGATTGTTGTCCCCTTGTTCATTGTGTATAATTTCCCCTCTACCTCTTAGCTGCTTTAAGATTTTTTCTTTATTTTTAGTTTGCAGCAAGTTGATGGTGTGTCTAGGTATGATTGTCTTTGCTTATACTGATTAGGGTTTGTAGAGATTTTTGGATATGTAGTTTGACTTTTTCATCAAATTTAGGATATTTTTTGCTATTTCATATTAAAAATTTTTTTCTCTCCTGGTATCTTTTCTGCAGCTAAGATTCCAATTATTTATGTTAGATCATTTGATATTGTCCCATAGGTTACTGAAGTTTTTTTCATGTTTTTTAGTCTGTTTTTTTCTCTGTTTTGTATTGATAGTTTATGTTGACCTATTCTCAAGTTCATTAATGCTTTATTCTTTAGTTTCCTATATGATGTCAAGCTTATCCCATGAAGTTTTCATTTCAGAAATGATATTGATGTTTTTCAGTTATATAAGTTTTGATTTACTTTTTATAGTTTTCACTTTTCTGCTATCATTTCCTCCATTTGTTCATTGTGTTCATCTTTTTGTTTATAATATTTATACATATTTATAATAAGAGGTTTAAAGTCCTTGCCTACCAATTTCAACATCTGTGTTATCTGTTTTCATAGATGATTTTTCTAGATTATGTGTCACATTTTTCTGCTTTTTTACATGCCTAATAATTTTTGATGGTTTATTGGACACTATGTACTCTATTTATGATAGTCTAAATTTATTTTAAAATGCATTGAATATTTTTCTGGAATGCAATTACTCTCCTGGTGGGTAAGTTGGACTGATCCTTAGTTTAAGTTTTTGTTAGGGTAGATCTAGACAAGCCTTTACTTTTGGGCTACAGTAGCCATTTTTTTCAAGTGTGGTCTTTCTGGAGTCTCAACGGAATGCTTGGAATATTCAGTGAGATCTTTCGAGTCTGGCTGATTAGAAATCCAGTTCTCTCAGCACTGTCTGATCTCCAGAATGTCTGTTCATCTTACATGACTCACAGAATTATTGTCTGCTATATCTCACAGAATCTCACTCTGTACATGTATGACAATATTAATATTTAGCTGAAGACTCAAGAAACCTCCTTTCAAAATTATGAAACTTCTTCTGTGCACAGCTACCTCTGTTACCATTCCATTCTAGTTGCCTCAGCAGCCCTGTATTCCAGTTTGTTTCTTCCATCTAGAAAGACTGTTCCTTTCTGTTTGGCTCTACTTCCCCTTGCCTTGGTTTGGAAGGTATTCCCAATAGAAAACTGAAATTAATGTGGGGCTAACTTTGTATATTTCTTATCGGTCACAGACCACATCCTTGTTCTATTTTTTAATGCCTAAAGAAGTTGCTTCACATATTTTGTTTAGTTTTATAGTTATGTAAGGTTATAAAGTAAGTCCAAAACTTACTATTCAATTGTGGGCAAACTGGAAACCTGTCCCCTATATTTATATTTCTAAATAATATAGGTATATTTGATTAATCAATTTTAAACATTAATTATTTGCTTCCTATTATGTAATATAACTTAATTAAACTCTTGACTTCCTTTTCTTATTCTCTTAATATAATTATATCTTAATTCTGATTTATTCATATTCAGATTTTTATTACAAATCCTACTTATGGCTAAACCAAATTGTGCAGTCTGATTACATTTTCTTTCCTATTCAAGTTTGTTTTTTTCTACAGTTGATAAATGATCGGTTTATTTTATCTACTTCATTCTCTTTAAATTTCTAAGTTTCCCCCACCCCCATAGCTCCTTTGCTTTTAAGTGTAGGTGCCTCTTAATAATATTTTCTACTGGAGCTTTGGGCTTCCTGCTTCAGTCTGAAATGGTTGCTCAGTTGGCCTGTGGTTGTACAGCTGATGTCATTGAATGCTCCCTCACTCTCATCTTAGGAAATCCTTTTCTTCTCTTGTCTGCTGCAATTCCTTGCTTGCTGGCTGTATGTTTCACTCTCTTTTGACTTCTTCATTTTTGTGGATCATGCTCTCTAGCATCTTCCTGAGAAAGAATGAATAAGGAGCACATTTTTTTTGTTTGTTTCTTTAAACATCCAAAATAAGTCTTTATTCTACTTTCACACTTGATTGATGTTTGACTGGGTATAACATTTCAAGTAGAAAATAATTTCATAGTAAGAATTTTGAGGATATTACCTTATTATTTCCTAGCATTCAATGATGTTTTTGAAAAGTTTGATTCCATTCTCACACATGATCCCTTAAGTAAGACCTATAGTTTTTCTCTGGAAGCTTTTAGAATCTTCTATTCATTTACTTGTGAATTTTGGTAATGCTGTGTCTTATTGTGGGTCATTCTTAATTCTTTGTGCTCGGCACTGAACTTTTCAATCCAGAGACATGTTCTTCAAATTATATTAATTCTTTGTTAATTTCCTCCCTTCCTATACTAGCTTGCTAGGGCTTTCATAACAAAATACTACACACTGGTTGGCTTAAACAATAGAAATTTATTTTCTCACAGTTCTGGGGCTGGAAGTTCAAGATCAAGGCATTGACTTGTTTGGTTTCTTCTGAGGCCTTGCCCCTTGCCCTGCAAATGTCTGCCTCCTCGCTGTGTTCTCTGTGCATGTGCATCCCTGGTGTCTCTCTATTCTTACAAGGACACCAGTCATATTGGATTAAGGCTCTATCCTAATGGCCTCATTTAACTTAATCACCTCTTTAAAGATCTTATCTCTAAATATAGTTATATTCTGAAATACTGGAGTTGGAACTGCAACATATGTATATTAAAGAAATAACATTTCAATTTTTAAAAAACATATTTCTGGAATTCCTTGTATTTGGTACTAGAAGTTCCTGGATAGAGTCTCTTTTGTTTGAATTCTCTAGAGAACAACTCTTTTGTTTTATTATGAGAAAATATTGGGTATAGAAATGGTGACATTGAGGAGTATTTGCCTGACTGCAGTGTAATGGTGGGATAATGACTGCTTCTTACACAGACTCCCATGCATCCTCTTATCTCTATCTACCCTGTAACTGCTGCCTGTGATACTTGAACATTTTGGAAGTTTTGCAAAATTAATGGGATTGCTACCTATCCCGTACACCATACCCTGCAAAATGCTTGGGTCGGAACTTTCTCCTTTGTGCCAGGTCACTTAACATTTCCCTACCAACTTTTGCCCTTTCTATATTTTTGTTTGTGGTTATAGATCTTTTAGTTTTATTAAATTTCTAATTTTCTGTTAGTCTCTTGTTTTCATTGTTTCAGAATTAAAAAAAAATTATTCTGAGAAGAGAAGCAAATAGAAAAATGTCTTTTTTCTGCCATTTTGGAATCAAATTTTTGAAATTAATAGCTCTCTCGCTCTCCTTTCTTCTTTTTCTTCCTCACCCAACACCCTCATCCTGCCCAGGATTTCAAAATGCTAGAGATCATTCGTATTCCTCAGTTCTTCATTGTTTATGCAAGGCCTCTGTCTTCACAGTGGTGCAACATGGTGCTAAAGACTAAAAAGAAAAAAGAAACAAATTAACAAACAAACGAATATCTAATTACAGAAATAAACACAATGGTGAAAATGAACGTGATATTGTGAAAAAGAGTAAAATGGGGAATTTGAGGAGGTGTTTAGAGAGGGTGGCCAGGGAAGTCTTCTCTGAAGAAAAGTCACTCATGCTAAGACTTGAAAAGGAATTGGTCTTTTGAGGAAGAGGAAAGGGTGTTTGAAGAACTGAAAGGAGTCTGTGCAGCTGCAGTGTGGTAGACAAGGAGGAGCGTGGCTCCCGTGATTGCAGAAATGGGCAGGAACCAGTCATACCCGGTCTTTCAAGCCATCTAACAGCTTGAAATTTTATCTGAAGTGCGATGGAAAGCCATTGGTGTCAGGAGGGAAGGGGAGAGGTTTAAGCAGATAAGTGACAGTTCTGTAGCCATAGCTTTTAAAACATCACTGTATATGCTGTGTGTATATAGCAGATTGGGGATGCAGGTAGAAGTCAACATAGGGGAGATAGTCAGGGTCCTAGCAGCAGTCAGATGGTGGATGATGGTGGTTTTGACTAGAAGGGGCAGCAGTGAAGATGGAAAGAAGTGGAGTCAGGGCTTATTTTAGAGGTAGACTCCACAGAGTTTGTGAGAGATTAGATGTGAGGAGTGAGGGAGAAGAATGCAGGAATTTATAGACAGTGTGCATGAAAGCCTATAATCACCTCCCCCAGCTCCCACAACTTACATCTGAGATATTGGTTTCTTTGTATTGTCCCCTGAAATGGCCATTCTGGGACATGTCCACACGCATGCGTGCTAAGGGAGTGGGAGTGACCTGAAGGTCTTAGACAGGAAATGAAATTTTTGAAAGGAAGTCTGCACTTATTTCAGGATATTGCTCCCAGGTTGTAGGGCGAAGACAATAATAATTAAAATAATGATGATGATGATAATGGTTAACAGCTAGCATTTGAGTGCTTATTATGTACCAGGCACAAGTCATACCCCATGAAAGGTCAAGTATCTTGTCCTAAGTCACACAAGTAGCAAGTGGATAAGGCAGGATGTGACCTCAGGCAGCCTGACTCTAGAATCGATTGTCTTTCTCATTCTGCTATTTAATTAGCTCTGGCTGTGGGCCCATGAATCTTGCCTTTTTGTGTGTGGAACCAGTGAGATCAAGTTCAAATACAATCAGTATTTGAGACAAAGCTTAAAATTTTAGAACAAAAATGACGACCACCACCAGTAACATCACCAATAACCAAACAACAAAAGCCTGAAAATCAAAAGGGCCTACCTATCCTGGCTGGTCTCAGAAGTGAGGATCCCTGTCAAAAGCTGGAGGTTCCCACTGGCTCTTCCCGAGTTGGACAAGTCACTCACCTCATCTCATGTAACTTTGGCTCACGCACTCCTCCTGCCAGGGACTGAGAGAAAGATGAGTCAGCTTCTGAACCTTCAGCTGGGAGCTAATCATTAACTGGCCCCATTTCTGCCCCTCCTGGGCCTTAGCTCCCACCCCAGCTCAGACACAGGACAGTCTGGGACACCATCAACCTTGGAGATGGCAAGGCTGTACAGTTTTTAATTACAGGGAGACACCCTTATCTGTGGCGGTCCTTTTCACCATTAATTTACACCTTCCCTTATCTTTTCCATCTATTGTCTCTTCACAATGGCCAGCTGTGCTCCTGCGCTGTCACTGTGCTCTGAGTGTAGGCACGCCTGTCCCTCAGCTGACCCCTCAGGGAACCTCATTTGTCTCCCTGCCAGCACTCCCTACTCCTGACCCTGTCCAGGCTCTCTTTGATCTACCCCTGCTCCCCTCTGCCTTCACCTAGAGTTCTCCTTTCTCTTTTTCAGCTGAGGTCCCTGCCCATTCCAGAAATTCTCCTGACTCCAGGAGACAGTGTTTCTGGGAGCAGGGCCCCTTTATCCCTCCAAAAAGATGGGAAGGTGAGAGGGGAAGTGGTCATTTGCACAGCCAAAGGAATGGGCCTTGAGAACACAGGAGGTGTGAGTCTCCTGGATTCCTAATAAAAAAGAAAAGGGGGTCAGTACAGGGAGGCAGGAAGCAGAACCAGCTTTAACTCACACTTTCTGCAAGCAAACATGCATAGGGCACCTACTGTGTGCCAGGTGCTGTGTGATACAGCCAAGATATAACAGTGGAGGAGACCTGGTCTGCTGGCTGACCAATCCTTTTCTAGCCCTGGACACTGAGAAGTGGCAAGGCAGAAGAAGGAACTTGGCCTTGGCAGGCAGAAACCTGGGTGGGCACCCACATGTTGACCCCTGGTGGGGGCTGTCCTATGAAAGAGCCCCCAGCCAGACGCCCAAGTTATTTTTTTCTGATTTGGCTTTGTTTTGGTCTGAGCTAGCCTTCACCCCTCCTGACAACCTCACCTATTTGCAGCCTACTTCAAAGGGTAGCTGCTGATGCCTGTAGGGATTTCCATGCTTCCCTTCTTCTCTAGGTGTCTCTTCAGTCCAGAATATCTCCCCGTAATGCCGGTGCTGGGCTGATCCTGGGCATTCTGCCACCTACAGCAAATAGAAAAAGAAAGTGTGCCCTTACTGTCGCCACCAATGTTTGCTGTGGCCTGCAGGGGAGGGGCTGGCACGGGCAGGGTGAGCACACCTGCTTGATGGAGGGAATCCTCCAGTGCCCAGGGTGGGGGCTGGTTGGATTGCCTTGCTGGGTGCCTAAGGAAAGCCAGGCACTGCCAAGGTCGATGAGGGCCTCTGGGCAGCTCTTTATAGTATTCTAGTGTTCATTTTCAGGTCAAAAGTATGAAATTTAAAAAAAAATCAAAAACCAAAATACCAAAAACCTCAGAGTGAGGGAGGTGCAGGCCTTCAAAAAGCCTTTCTTTTGTTCCGCATGGACTGGGGCCATGGAAGGTTTTGAGCAAAGGAGCGACAAGTTCTGACTTAACTTTTGAAAGAACTGCTCTGGCTATTATTGGGGAGTACTCTGGGGTGAGGGGGGGAGGGTGAGTGGGAGTTGGGAGCCACCTGGGAGGCCATTCCTTTAATGTAGGGGGTGACGATGGCTTGGACCAGGAGGTGACCATGGACATGGTTAGAAGGCATCAGATTGTGGATATATTTTGAAGGGTAGAGTTGACAGGATTTTCTGATGCATTGGATGTGGGTTATGAGAGGAAGAGTGGAGTCAGGAATGACTTTAAGGGCTTGGCTTGGGAAAGTGGAGGAATGGACTAGCTATCTGCTGAGCAGGCCAAGATATAAAATCATCTCATGCACCAAGTCTTCATCCCTTTCTGGTTCTACAGCAGCTGCGCGTGTGAAGGAGTGGAAGAGAAGAAAGCCACCTTTGGCTCCTGGCATGGGGCCTCACACGTCGTCAGCAGGCCATGTGTAAGCAATGGAAAAAAGTAAAAAAGAACAGAAAAGGAGAGCAAATATTTGTCCAATGGTATCTGAGCAGATCTTAGGCTTCTGAGGGCCAAGTGGTCCTAAAAGTTTAGGATAGGACAAAGGGTCAAGGAATTGTTGGGGTCAGCATAAGCATCCACGTGGATTCTCATTTGGCATTTTGTCCCTTTAACTTCATTTGAAAAGTTGTGAGACTGTGATGATTATAACGCCTGCTAACAAGACCATATCACAGAGGAGCTGTAAAGATAAATAAGGTGCGTTACGTGAATGTTTTAGAACAAACTCTAGGATAGGCACCATATAAAAGCAAAGTACTATTCCATTTCCACCCCCTCCCCAAAAAAACACTTTAGTTAGCCAGCTTCCTTTATTCAGCAATATTAGCTTTTTGAACTATGCTTGAGGACAAAGAAGTCAGCCAAGAAAGGACATCACTAAAGCTCAGGGACTTTACAAATTGGAGAGCTTCATAGATTCTCACTTGGGGCCTCGGGACTCTTAGTTTAGAAACATTTGTAATTGATTTTGAGGGTCTGGTAATTGAGGCCAGAGCAGGAGTAGAGCACACTGCTTAACAGCATGAGCTCTGAATTGGGACGGCATGACTTCCCCTCTTGCCTCCAGCTGTGTGAAGAAGAGCACATTCATTTCTGTCTCCAAGCCTCTGTGTCCTTATCTGTAAATGGAGGATAATAATAGGACCTGCTTCATAGGGGACTTATAAGGATTAAATAAAGAAATACTTCCTGAAGTGCTTAGTACAGTGCCTTCTGCATGGTAACTATCAATTAAAAAGCTATTCATGTTAGCATTATTATTATTAATCAATACCAGCAGCAAAGTAGGTGCTATAAATTAGAATACTGAAAGCAATTTTTAAAAGTTACAGCCTAGCACTGAAGGAAAGACACAAAACAAAATGATAAAAAAACAAGCATAAAATTAGTAAGTAATGAATTCGATGCCAGTGTGAAAGAAAGCAGGTCGATGCACTTCAATAGCACTCAGAGGCATCATGTTATTCAAGGTTGATGGACGATCACTATTAATAATTAATATTACCCTGAGTTACTGAGATAGTGTTCAGCACACTCTATTTTACAAGGTGGGGAAGAGGTAGCACACTCTATCTGAGAAGGCATAACTTAGGTAAAACGAAGTTTTTGTCCAGGCATTTGTGTGGCACAGATTGTAAACCAATGATGCCAAATAAATGAAACTCTTACTTGAAAATTTCCAAGGATTTGCCCCAACAATGACTTGAAAAATTATTTACCTATGGGATATGACTGTTTTTGGAAAAATACATTTAGAGTACATCATACTCTATTTATATAGAAACCATTGAAGTCTCATGTTTTAAACATGTCAGGTATAGAACCATCGAAACTTTACACAGTAGATTTCTAATTTGATGGCTAGATTGAATGGAAGTGTTTGGTCAGTAATCTTCCTGGGGTGTAAGTCAGAGATAGAACTGGCTAGAAGCAGTAGGTTTTCATGATTCACCGCCCCCCCCCCCCACACACAGACTCACATACACATGTCACATGACATTTATTGCAGGAAAATGTATTTTCAAGCCACAATTAGGACCTATCAGAGAAGAGATACAGATGTCTGCAAGGGGGTAATGAGATAGAATATTTACAATATAGAACTTCTTGGATGCTTTTAAGCCTTTCCACATCCTCACCTTGTACAGCTCTTTCCTATTATCTGAGCAGGCAGACATTTAGCTTCCGAGGACCAGTGGTCCCTGCGATTTGGAGTCTTTGGCTCATTTCTTGCTCTTAATTTATTCCAATAATTTTCTTTTGGTCCCCAGGCAGGTCACCCATTGGGCTCTGATAACCCAAACAATAGCAGTTTGATTTTTGGTGGGTAGTGGGGACAGGTCTTCCAATCCCCAGTTCCTTGCATAGAATTTGGTTTGTAACAGGCACTTAATAAATGTTTGTTGAATGAGATTGGATTAGCACGGCTGAGAATTAGCAGTGCTCCCTCACTTCCTTAGCCACCTGGGTTCATACCACCTGGAGTGCCTTAGCCTAGACAGCAGGCCAGGCCCTGCAGACTGCCTTATTCTCAGTAGCTGAGGCCAGTCGACTCTTCTATGGACACTGGGCCTGGCGCTGGGGAGTATCCAGCCAGCCCTGCTTGAAGGCCGCCGATCCGGCTGAGCACCTGTGGATTGCCCTGAAGCAGCATTTTCCCAAGGCTTGGCTGTGCTAATTATTCCTTCCTTGGCTGGTGTTAAAATCTTGGACTCGAAAATGAAATCAAGGGAGGGGGTGTGGAATGGCAGAGGGAAAGGAAAGGAGAGTTAATAAGCAGAACAAGGTCACCCATCTGTTGCTGCTGTCCACACTCCTTATCTGTGACGCCACCAGCCCCAAGGTCCCTTCTTTTCATTAAAACAGTTGAATCACCTAAAATGATAAAATTAACTAAATTCCGGCCTTCTGTTTTAGACATAACAGAGCTCTCCTTGATACTGAGGCTGTCCTGATGGGATGTGGCACGTCTCCTCCCTGCAGCCCTCATGTAGGAGAGGAAAGCCAGCTGCTGGAGGGGGGGGGGGAGGGGGGGCGCTAGTGGGATGGGCCAGCAGCAGGTCTAATGCATGTCATCTCAGGGTTGGTGGCAGTTCTCCCACCTGGCCAGGCAGACATGCATGTCTGTAAGGTTCTGTTTCCTGGGCAGGTGAGAGACAGAGCTGCTGATTCTAGCTCTATGATAGGGCTATGACAACTCCTTGTCATTCCACACCTCTGCAGGGGAGAAGGGATGGGCTACCCAGGCTCCTCAAAGCCAGGAAGCCAGAATATTTAACATCTACTCTCTTAGTAACTGTAAAGTATATAACACAATATTGTTAACTATAGTCACCATACTGTACATTAGATCCCCAGAACTTAGTCATCTTATAACTGGAAGTTTGTAGTTTTAGACCAACACCTTCCTGTTTCCTCCACGCCCAGCCCCTCATAACCATCACTCCACTCTGTTTCTGTGAGTTCTACTTTTTATATATTCCACAGATAAGTGAGGTCACACAATATTTGTGTTTCTCTGTCTGACTTATTTTGCTTAGCATAATGCCCTCAAAGTCCATCCATGTGGTCACAAAAGGAAGAATTTAACAAGCCCTAAAAGAGGAAATTAGTTTTAAATTAATTTTAATTTTTAATCACAATTTGTATTATTTTATATCACTTTCAGGTGAACAGCATAATGGTTAGATATTTATATAATTTACAAAGTGATTCCCCCAATAAGCCTATTCCTCACCTGGAAGTACACATAGTTATTACAATATTATTGACTATATTTTTTATGCTGTACTTTACATACCTGTGACTATTTTGTAACTACCAATTTGTACTTCTTAATTTCTTCACCTTTTTTTGTCCAGCCTCCCTACCCTGCTCTCATCTGGTAACCATCAATTTGTTTTCTGTATCTATGAGTCTGTTTCTGTTTTATTTGTTCATTTATTTTGTTCTTTAGATTCCACATATAAGTAAGATCATATGGTATTTGTATTTCTCAGTCTGACTTATTTCACTTAGCACAATACACTCTAGGTCCATTTATGTCATCATAAATGAAAAGATTTTATTGTTTTTTATGGCTGAGTAATATTCCATTGTATATATGTACCACCTCTTCTTTATCCAACTGTCTATTGATGGGCACTGGGGTTGTTTCCATATTTTAGCTATTGTAAATAATGCTGCAATGAAGATAGAGGTGCATTTATTTTTTCAAATTAGTGTTTTGGATTTCCTCAGATAAATACTCAGAAATGGAATCGCTGGGTCATAAGGTAGCTATAGTTTTAATTTTGGGGGGAACCTCCATACTGTTTTCCATAGTGACTGCACCAATTTGTAATCTCACCAGCAGTGCCCAAGGTTTCTTTTTTCTAAACACTCTTGCCAACACTTGTTTGTTGATTTATTGATGATAGTCATCTGACAGGTGTGAGATGATATCTCATTGTGGCTTGAATTTGCATTTATCTGATGAGTAGTGACATTGAGCATTTTTTCATATGTCTATTGGCCATTTGTATGTCCTCTTTGGTAAAATATCTATTCAGGTCCTTTGCCCATTTTTAAATTGGATTGCTTGTTTTTTTGGTGTTGAATTGTATAAGTACTTTATAGATTTTGGATGTTAACTCCTTCTCAGATGTATCATTGACAAATTCCTTCTCCCATTCAATAGGTTGTCTTTTTCTTTTGTTGGTGGTTTCTTTTGCTGTGCATAATCTTTTTAGTTTGATATAGTCCCATTTGTTTATGTTTTCTTTTGTTTCCCTTGCCCACAGAGATATATCAGAAATAATATTATTAAGAGCAATGTCAGAGTTTACTTCCTTCTAGGAGTTTTATGGTTTTGGGTTTTACATTTAAGTCTTTAATCCATTTTGAGTTTATTCATTTATATGGTATAAGAAGGTGATTCATTTTCATTTCTTTTTGCATGTATCCCTCTACTTTTTCTAACACCATGTATTAAACAGACTGTCCTTACTCCACAGTATATTCTTGCCTCCTTTGTCATAGATTAATTGACCATATAAGCATCGATCTATTCCTGGTCTCTCTATTCTGGTCCATTGATGTATGTGTCTATTTTTATGCCAGTACCATGCTGTTTTTATTACTATAGGCTTATAGTATAGTTTGATATCTGGTAGAGTAATACCTCTAACTTTATTCTTCTTTCTCAAGATTCAGAATCATTTGTAGTTCCATATAAATTTTAGGATTATTTGTTCTAGTCCTGTGAAAAATGTTGTGGTATTATGATAGTATATACCATTTGAGTACTGATTTGGGATCCATCAGTGAGTAAAACCAACAAAGATCTGTATCTTCATGGAGGTGATAAACTAGCAGGGGAAGACAGACAACAATAACATAATGAATAGGGAAATTAGGAATTTCCATAGTATGTCAGAAAGATACAAGTGCTGTGGAAAATCGGGAAAATGTAGAGCAGGGTAAGGGGTAATCTAGAATCCTGGTGCAGGGAATGACTTTGAAGGTTCCTAAGTTTTATAACATACTTTTGTGATTTAAAGTATAGCACATAATGACCAAGGACACATTTCAATTGGATTGAATAGAATTCAAATGAATGAAAAGTTCTCTACCTGGCTCAGCCTGCAGACTCTCACTGTCTTAGCCATCTTCCTCTCACAGCAGCAGTGATATTCCCATGGAAGTTTAAAAACTTCCCCAATGTCTTTCTTTCCTTTCCTTTTCTTTTTTTTTCTTTTCTTCTTCTTTTTTTTTTTTTTTTTTTTTTTTTTTTGGTATGTGGGTAGCTCCCTGGCTGGGAATCGAACCCAGGCCGCAGCGTTGACAGCACCAGCGCCACAACCTTAAGCCACTACACCACCAGGGAACTCCCCCCAACATCTTCCAACACTAACATGGTGCTTTACTGGGAGAGAGGACTGACATTGCCAGCTCTGAGATTGCCCAGGAGGAGGTGATAATGTGAGGAATTCCATCAGAACATGGAAGAACTCTTCCTGAGATGGATTTGGACAGCCACCTAGACTCCTGCTTCACGTTTTCACTTTAGCAACAAGGTTCTATAGTGGGTAAGGGAAGGTATCAGAATGCATCTCTCCACTCTTTGTTCCCAAAGTCTCTTACCTTCTGAGTCCCATGGCCCTTTGAGATCCAGACACACACATGCAAACTTTGCCAGCAAAGTCCGTAAGTCACACACCAGGGGCCCATCTGTTGGCCCCAGTCAAAAACCCAGGCTATTGTGACAACTATTTCCTCTGACTTGTATTGTTCACATTTGCACAATGGATTGAAAGTTTTTTGACAATGGGTACCAGTCTTAAGGAATCTTGGTATCTTCCTGGCTCAACACAGTTTCTGGTACATTCTAGAAGCTCATTAAATATTTGTTGAATTGAAACCCCACCTTAGCTACAGGGACAGCTGCTTTCTTGTTAACATAGAGAAATTGGGCTTAGTTTTTTCTCTAATCGAATTACTATATCTCAAAGGGAGAAAAATACAGGTGGGGGCACACACGACAATAATGCTTTTGCTTTGGCTCTTCCAGATGCATGCTAAGTATGAGGAAATACACACACAACAGATCTATAATAAGGTGATCTTTAAATTTTTTTCATTTTTTTTTACCCCAACCCTGAGCTGTGGCACTTGAATAGTCCTGGTTCCGGAGAGCAGACTACTATAATGATAATCCAGGAAGTAAATTGCCCTTTGAAAAGCAAGGAAGAAACCAATTGACTAAGTATTTATTTATATTTAATGCTCCAGGGCTTCTGTTTCCAGCTTTGAAGAGTTTCTGGCGAATGCTTCTTGAAGTCATTAATCCTAGGGGCAAATCTAAATGTCTTGCAGGCTGTTTCTGGCCCCCGGAGCCTGGCACACTGTGTTTATAACCTGTGGGTTTTCCAGAAACAGGAACATAAGGAGAGGCTGGTGGCAGTGAAAGAATGAAGAGCAGCTTTATTTTGAATCATTGTTGAAATCTTTGGTTAGAAATGAATTCTCCGGAACTGATTGATTTGGATTTTTCCAAATGGGGTTGACCTGCCCAGATCCTTCTGCCCTGAAAGTGGGCACCCACTCATTGACTCTCCTGCCTTCCCCCACCTCATGTATAGGGACCCCTGTAGAGTGACATCAGCTCTGGCCCACCTCAGGGTGACTGGCTCCAAAAGCACCTACACTTTTTTGTTTTTGTAATATGCAAGCAGTGGTTCATGATAGAAAATTTAGAAACTGCAAATAAGCAAAAATAAATCTTACATGATTCACCCTCTTGAATATAATTATGTTTCCTACATTTTATTTATTTATGCATACACATATATAAACAAAAAGAGTTATTCTCTACATACTATCTTATAGGCTGTTTTGTTCATTTTAATAATATTTTATGGTAGATCAGTAAGTATATTCCAAGAACATTGTTTTAAAGACCGCATAGCGTATCATTACATGATTACAAAATGTATTTTGTCAGTTTCCCTATTTGGTGATTAAATAGCTGCATTTGTTCGCTAGGCTGCTACAACAAAGTACCACGGACTGAGTGGCTTAAACAACAGGAATTTATTTCCTCACAGTTCTGGAGGGTAGAAGTTCAAGATAAATGTGTCAGTAGGGTTGGATATTTCTGAGGCTTCTCTCTTTGGTGTGTAGTTGTTGCTTTCTCCCTGTGTCCTCACATGGTCTTCCCTCTGTACCTATCTGTGTCCAAATTTCCTCTTCTTGTAAAGACTCCAATCTTATTATATGAGAACTTTTCTGAATGACTGAATTTTAATTTACCTACTCCTTTAAAGACTTTATCTCCAAATACAGTCACATTCTGATATACTGGAAGTTAGGTCTTTAATATTTGAATTTTGAGAGACACAATTCAGCTCATAACATTAGCTAATATTTTAACAAGGATTACCATAGGCCAGGAACCATGTTGATTGCTTTACACATGAGTGTGTCATCTTACTTAATTCTTTAACAACCCTAAGGTGTAGGTATTATTATTATCCTCAGTTCACAGATAATGAGACTGTAGCACAGAGAGGTTTACTAATTTCAAGGTCACATAACTAGTAAATAATAGAGTTGCATTCAAACCAGTTGGATTATCTTGAGGCTGTGCTCTAGGCATTTTGATACCCTTATAAAGTATCACCCTGGTAAGTTACCATTTTTACTATTATTTCCTATACACCAGTCTAGTTAATTCCCTAGGCTAAAATTTCAGGGTGAATGTGTTTGAGCTATTTTAGTGCTTTTAATACAGCTTGCCCTCCACAAGACTATTTACATTTCCAAAGGCAGAAAAGGGCTATAAAGATACCTCTTGGTTATTGGGTCCAAATCCTTCTCTGTCTCTCTTCTCTCTGTCTCTCTGTGTCACATACATGCACATGCACATCTGAGATTTCATAAAATGGTTGAATGAGGTGAGGCACAAAGTAAGAAGAATGAGCTAAGATGAGGCTTTTTTGGAGTTCATTTTTTAGACCTCCGTTCTCCATTTGTTCATCCTGTGGTCCAAAAAAGTGTATAAAACTCTGACTGCTTCAAATGATGTGGGCACTTTGGTGAACAAGTGTACATAAACACATTATCTTGGAAGTGAAAAGGAAAATCCCATAAAAGCACTTTTTGGTGTATTTTTCCCCCTTAAATTAAGTAAAATTCTTCTGTTTTATTTATGGGTCTATGAATTTTGATAAAGTCATATAGTTGTATAACCACCACCACAATAAAAATATAGGACATTTCTATCAGTCTTAAAAGGTTTTTGTGTCCTTTTGTCACGAAGCCCCCACCCCCAACCCCTGGCAACTACTGATCTATGTTCTGGACTCTAGTTCTACATTTTCCAGGTTTTTCGTAATGTGAATCTTATAGTGCAGGGGTCCCCAACCCCCAGGGCCATGGATCATTAACTGTCTGTGGCCTGTTTGGAATTGGGTGGCACAGCAGGAGAGTGAGCTAAGCTTCATCTGTATTTAATGCTGCTCCCCATCACTGGCATCACCACCTGAGATCCACCACCTGTCAGATCCATGGGGGCATTAGATCCTCATAGGAGCACAAACCCTATTGTGAACTGTGCATGCGAGTGGTCTAGGTATGTGCTCCTTATCAGAATCCAATGCCTGATGATCTGAGGTGGAGCTGAGGCAGTGATGCTAGCACTGGAGAGCAGCTGCAAATACAGAGTAACATTAGCAGAGAGGTTTGACTGCATAGAAACCATAATAAATCAATTGCTTTCAGACTCATATTAAAACCCTATCAGTGAGTAGCAAGTGACAATTAAGCTGCATCTGGTGGTAGACTTTATAGTGGCAAGTGAGTTGTATAAATATTTCATTTTGTAGTACAATGTAGTGATGATAATAATAATAATAATAATAGAAATAGAAATAGAGTGCACAATAAATGTAATGAGTTTGAATCATCCCAAACCAACCCTGCCTCCCCCACATTGCCCGCCACAGTTTGTGGAAAAATTGTCTTCCATGAAACTGGTGCCTGGTGCCAAAAAGGTTGGGGACCACTGTTGTAGTGTGTGTGGCCTTAGCATAACGTGTCTGAGATTCACTATTGCTTCAGGCATCCACAGTTTGTTTCTCTTTATTGCTAGGTAGTATGGATATAAGTAATGTGAAAGTGAGCATGGATATACCAGTGTTCTTTTTTAATTCATTAACTAGTTGAATAGGTTGTTTCCAGCTTTTAATTATTATGAATATAAGCCACTGTAAACATTCCTGCCTGTACATGTTTTTGTGTGAACATGCTTTCATTAATCTTGGGTATATGCCTACAAGAACAATTGCTAGGTCACGTGGTACGCGTATGCTTAACTTTGCAAAAAGCTGGCAAACTGTTTTCTGAATGGCTGTGCCATGTTGCTACTCCATCTTCAATGTGTGAGCGTTCCAGTTGCTTTGCATTTCTCATTGACACTTGATACTACTGAAAACACCCCTCTGTGTGGCATACTGTAAGAAGGATTTGGTGGGTCTGGGACTCTCCCTCTGAAGTGAGGGAGGTCACATTTGTAGAACCCACTGGCAGTACGGGCGTGTACCTTCCATCCTCCCTAGACTCAGGTACAAGTCTGCTCCTCCTGTTCAGATGAAGATTCCGAGGCTGAGAGAGGCTGAGGCAGTTGTAGCAAGGGAGTTCCACTGGCCTTGGTCTTATTTCCTGCTGTCTTGAATATCTTGGTGACTCCCAGACCCTCCATTTATATGACTCTTAGCTCCTCAAGTTCTTTATGTCCACATAGGCATTCCTTCTCCTCCCTTCTGCCTTTCACCTCCTTATTCCAAACTGTTTTCCATTTTGGGTTTCCTCTCTTGGACATCTCTTCCCAGTTAAAGAAATGTTAATACCTTCAAGGCCTTCAGGTGCACTTCCTATTACTCAAACAAGAACCAAGGGAGCCTGTAGACATGTTCCTGCCCTTCACCTTCTGTGACAGATCAGTCACTTAAGTTCATTGTGTCTATCTTCAGAACACCTCTTAATTGTGTGCCTTTCTTTTTGTCCCCTCCCGTACTCACTTGGTTCAGAAAGCCAACATCTGTCAGCTGGCCTAACTTTTCCCCAATCTTCTTTAACTAAGTTATTGTCTGCACAGCCAAAGTGATCTTTCCAGAATTCAGTCTTGATAATGTCACTCCTCAGCTTAAAAGTCTTCCATGGTTCCATGTTTTCTCCCTGATACAGGTCAAACTGTTAAGTTTGGCACCCCTGTCCCTGTGTAGGCTTGAGCCACATGCTTCCTTGCCCCTTGTACATTAGCAATAAAGAGCTCTTATTATACGCCTGCTTTCCCCCTGTATGACAGCAATCTCACTATAACAATTTGTTTATACACCTGTCTTTCTCACCAGACTGCGAAGTGCTGGAGGGCAGGCTCTGTATTTTGCTTGTTGTAGCATATCACACAGGGCTGCATGAAGTCATTACAGTCATTTATTTGACAAACATTTGTTTAATGTCTACCATCACTTGCCGAATTTATAGCATATGTGAGAATGTGATGTTGTCCCTTTGCCCAAGACTCGTAATCATTTTAACTGAAGATTAGGAGTGCCACATTGTAGGACAGTGCTGAAATCTGACTACTTTGGAGTTGGTTTCCAAAGTGAAGAACAGTTGTAAATTAAAATGCCAGCATTTGAAACTCTGGTGAGAATATTCCTATTTCATGCTCTATTGTCTGTTTTGCTCTCTGATAAATGTGGTATCTTGAATGACAAGGGTTTGGGAGAGTCTTTCAGGCTGCTTGGGGAGAAAGATTAAGAGATAGATGGTGAATAGACACTGTCCTACCTTCCCACTTTTGTACGTGTCAAGCCTACTGCCTGCTAGGTGCTTCCACGTGCCCTTGACTTGGTATGTTTTGCATGCACCTTTGTCTCGTGAGTGTTTATGTATGTGTGTGTTTGTGTGTACATGTGTGTATTTGTGTGTAGGCATGTGTATGTGCATCTTTGCTATGTATTCATGTGTGGGTTTACGTGTGTGTATTTGTGTACATGTGTTTCTGTGTATGTGTACATGCATGCTCAAGTACCTGTATTTTCTCTCCTCGATCAGCTCAAATGTTTCCTCATCCATGGAATTTTCCCAACTCCTACAGTAAGAATCAGTCTCTTGTTACCATATCTCTTTTATAGGATCCTTCACATTATCAAGATTATCTGTCTTTGTGTTTCTTCACATAACTTTGGATCCCCAAAGCACACAGACTGTGTTTTCTTTTTCTTGGTAAATGTGTCCTACCCTAATACAGTGCATCCCACTCTAACACTGTGCTTGGCACAAATATGCCTAAATCAAAATATAAATGTTAGTGTTTAGGTGGTCAACTTATTATACAACAAGTTGACAATGCACTGTAGAACTGTATGCCTGAAACCTATGTAATCCTTGCTAACAGATGTCACCCCAATAAGTCTAACAATAAAAATGAATTTTAAAAAAACAAAAAACAAACAAAACAAACAAAAAACAACAACAACAACAACAAAAATAAATGTTAGTGTTAGAGCCACTCCCTCCTTCACTCCATTTATCTTTCCATCGGTCCATTCAGCCACTACAAGGCTGGTATATGTTTTTCCTCAACTACCTTCCTCCATTATAGGTACTTTACAGACAAAAATTCCTGGGGGCTGTACCAAACCTAAAGTCTCAGCCCCTCTCTTGAGTACCATCAATGCCCCCACATTCCTTTCTAAACACCCCTTCGGGTTGTTTCTCCCCCTCTCCCCTTCTTTAGAATACACTTGTCTATCCTTTTATTTGAATTTCCCCCGTGTAAAAATCTGGTGTGCTCTGAGGGGTGGCCTTTCGGAGAAGGATCATTCAAACTCTCAAAGACAAACCACCCATGTGTCCATGGTTTCCATGTTGAGAATAAATCTCATTGGCTGTGTCTTTTTTCCCAGCAATATCATCTCTTCCTCAAAAATAAATACCCAGGAATTTGAAGAGGAGAAGAGATGAAGTAGAACAGAAATCTGGGGTAAAATGAGACTAATCTGAGAACCAAGAGGAAAGGAGATCCTGTAGGGGAAGGTAAGAGTGGAGAGCCCTTCTCGCCATTCAGAGGACACGGGGGTGGAGATGTTGGTAGATGGCTAGCGAAGTTTCCACTCTTGCTTACTGTCATCCCCTCGCATCTCTCCTGATTCTGCTCACCCCTCACTCATCTCTCAGAACACAGTCAGTGTGCCATCTCCTTTCCTCTCACCACCACCTCCTACATCCTGCCCGTCACCATTCTGTCTTTTGCTTCTTCAAGCTATCTCTCCGCTTGGCCTTTTCTTTTCCACCCCATCATTTTATATCCCTGAGGCTGATCTCTCTCTCTCCACTACAATTTATTCTGCATATGACCACAGTTCAGTGCTCCAAACACACATCTTTAATGATGTCCCTCCCCAGTTAAAGAAATGGTAGCACCTTCAAGGCCCTTCAGGTGCACTTCCTCCCTTCTCTACATACTTGTTTCTTATTCCATGCTGAAAGAAACACTTCATTGCACGTTTAGCTGTCTCCAGTCTCAGGTAGCCTCCTCTGCCATCTGCCACCTGCCACCAACACTCCCCCCAGTGCCTGGGATCATCCTTTCTTCTCTCCAGGTATCTGCATCCTACCACTCATTAACCAGCCATACAACCCATCCTCACATCTTCTTTGCTTCCATATCAAAATGTGCCTGTCATCGCTGTGGAATGTCACCATCTTTTTTTGGTTAAAATTGTATTGCTCTCAACCAAAAGTCTTTGCAAAATTCACAGAGCCATGTGATCTGTGAAAAACGTCAAAGACCAGAATGGAACAAATTTAAAGCAAATTTCTAAGTTCAGGGAGGGTAAGGCTGCTTCAAATGATCCCACAGGTGGTAGTTTTGCCCCCTAGTCTGTCTGTTTGCTACTGCTGCTGGACGGTCATCAATCTCCCACAGAGTGTGACTCAGGGGGAGCTCAGGGTCATGCTTAGAAAATGCACATTTATTGATTTATTCATTTTGTCTTTGATAAACCTTTATTTACTGCCTACAGAGAACTCCCAAGCAGACGTTTCAGTCTCTGCTCAAATGACACCGAAATTCAGTGAAAGGCATCCAGCCCTGAAAGAGGACTTGGACAACCGCAGGCAGCCTGAGAACAGGTTTCGCTGCCTTGGGCTCACCTTGAGCAGGAGCCAAACTCAGCACACTGGGAACACAAGGAAAGCACACTTGCTGTGTGCTGTTTGTTCAGCAATAACCTTCCTGAAGCACATATCTGTTGGTGAGAACTTGGCCTGAAAAAGTCAACAGAAGGCTTCTGGCTGCTTCTCCAGGAGCACTGGGTGGCTGCTGCCCTGAATACACATTCAGAACTTGCTTTCCTCAGCTTAGCAATCTCATAGTGCAGAGCACCCTGGCTTGCCTCTCCCTCTCCAGCCTGTGTTGAGGGCCGGGTGCTAATGTAGCAGCTTCCATGAAGGAGGGAGCACGTGAGCCCATTTCTAGAAGTGCCCTCCTCCCGATGCTGCTTTGGAGCCGGTTCTCACTTCCCTCATCTCAGTGGATGAGAGGACAAGTGGATCGGAGGGTCTAGGGTGGCTACTGAGCAAAGAAAGAAACTAGGTGGGATATTTATTGGCAACAGAAATGCAAACTTATCTTCAGTTTGGTTTTCAAGTCTAGTCAATGATTATGTATTTTTATTATTTGTTTGGTAAGAATTGAGAGAGAGCGAGAGAGAGCAAGAGAGCAAGCTAATGTTTCCTCTAAATTTTAGTCTGTTTAGGTCTTTGGTGACTATGTTTGTTCATGTGAAATTTCTGGTTTCAGGGCTGGGCTCAGAGCAGGAAAGTCAGTTGGGAGGTTTAAGGTTTGGAGGCCTGATGGAGGTCTGCTGGAGCAGAAAGTCCGAAGCCAGAGGGAGTTGCAGCCCAACAAGGTAATTCTCCCAGCCTCCAGATGACAAAGGTTGCATTTACACCTGGCCAGGAGGTTTAATCATCTACCATTTCCAAACACAGCAGGCTAACAACCGGCTGGACTGAAAATCATAAATTTAAAAAAAAAAAAAAAAAAAACAACGAAAAACCCACCAACAAGGGACAGAACAAGAGGAAGGAGGAAAGAAGTGGGTCAGTGTCTGCGCTGTAGAGGGCCCTGGGTGGGTGGGGGCACTGGCTGAGGGGCCCCGGAAGGGGGACTCTGGATGGGGACCTTGGTGTAAACCCTGGGTGAAGAACCTTGAGTGGAGGGGCCATGGGTGGAGGAGATAGGATAAGAGGCCCCAGGTTGGGGGCCTTGAGGAGGGCCCAGGGTGAAAGGCTGAGCCAGAGGTCCCCAGAGAAGCACAGGCAGCCCAGTTGCCAAGAGCCTATGAGAAAACAGCCTCTTATCGATAAGGGGGGATTCTCACCATGGCTATGAGGAAAGAGGTCTCTGCCATACAGATCTTCTCTTGGGGCCTTAAAGAGGGGCCTGTGCCTTGTTACTGGTTCTCACAGGCTGTTGTTGCCTTTGTGTTAGAGGAGGCCAGGCTGTGTTTTTATCATCAGATCAGGCAGTCCAGCATAGGGTTGTATGCCCCCACCTTGTATCAGACTTTGTGGATTCAAATCTCAGCTCCATCACTCACTTGTGGTTTTGAGCAATTAACTTCAGCTCTCTCAACCTCAGTTTCCCCACCTATAGAATGTGGATGGTAACAGTTCCTGCTTCATAGTGTATTGTCAGGGTTAAATACTAAATATGTCATTATTGTTACTTCATGGAAAAATGCAATTCAGGGGGACCAATGGTCAACTTTAGCTATACATTGATGGTGTCTGAGCTCAATGAAGGTGAATCAAATGACAATGAATTTACAGGTAGGAGAGACTTGGAGGTGCTAGCGTCCGTAGGATGGTGGGTAGGTGTTCATTTTTTTCTGTGTCACTTTGAACATGTGGAGAGAGAGCCCTAGATCCTCATTGATGAATAGGATCTTCATAATAAAGTTTTTATTGCAAAAGAAAGACCAATCTTAGGTCATTAGCAATAAATATTATTGAATGTCTGCCAGATACAAGAAACTCAGGGCAGTGAAGGGGATGCAGCAGAATTAGATCCAGGCCCTCCTCCTTCAATAAATTTACCATCTTGATGGGGGGGGGGAGACGTGTAAATAGGTAGCTAACAACTCAAGATAACATATGTCAAATGCCAAATGAGTTGTATTGTAGAGCAAATGTATTTGTGCCTTATCTTCTATTCACTCCATGAAGACTGAAACCACACTCATCTTGTTCACCACAATATTCCCTGTGCCCACATCTGCATTATAGTTAAGACTTCCTGAATGTTTATGATGGCCCAGGCAGGCAACATTCTGAGCCCCTTCTAGGAATACTCCTTTAAGTTTATACTATAGGTTATAATGAAGATACTATCAACAATCCTGTTTTCAAGATAAGGAATGAAAAACTTGCTCAAAGTCACACGAGTCTGTTCATTCACTGCCCACATACAATGTCAGGCACATATTGGGATCTCATCCCCGCTGCTGCCCTTGCCCTGTGCCTGGCACAAGGGATGAAAACATGTGTTTATGCGGGGCCCACCAGGGTTCCAGGTACTGTGATAGGCACTTTACATGGACTACCTCACTTCATCTCCTTAAAACTCCACTGAAGAGGGTATCATGCTTTCATGGTATGAAAGAGGGGCTCAGGGAGGCCAAGGACACACCCGGGTTACCAGACCCCATGGTTACTGGCAAAGGGCACTGCCTGAGTCTATTCCTGTGCCAAGGGACTGACCCAGACAGGAACAAATGTTTAGAGTTCAGAGGACTGGGGTGATGAAGGAAGTCTTCTCCAAAACGAGTGTGCCCACTGGATTCTAAGGAAGGACCCAGATTCAGAAAAGCAGGAGATATGAGAGAGTGCTGGATAGCTGGAACAAATGATTCAAGTGCAAGTAGACAGTGGCTGGGACAATGAGAAAGGTAGATTGGGGATAGATGATAAAAGGCCTTGCATACCAAACAAAGGAGGGGAGACCCCAAGGGACAACTCCACAGAAATAAGCTGGCTGTGTATTGAGTGCTTAATGTTTCTGTATCCTTCATTAGTTCCCAACATTTGATAAGCCTGACATGCTCTTTAATTTCTTCAAGCTATAGTTCTATTGAATTACGTAACACTTTAATCAAGGCCACTGGGAAATTATACAAAACATTTGCTTCACATGACGTGGGGAAATTGAAAAGCCTTGCAGAGAACTGCCAGTGTCTTCCCCCTCTCCCTCCCTCCCTCCTTTCCTCTTTCCTTCCCTTGCTTTTATGCTTTTGAGTTAATGGACACTCTGAAGCCATACCGCCTTATCATTGAGGAGATGAACAGGCAATGAGGCGCAAGGTATGGACTTGTACGGTATCAAGAGCCCTTGATGCTTCAGGCCAGTGTTCATTTTATGCCAGGCACCCTGGAGTTTGGGGTTCACAGCTCTTTCCACCACGGCCACGAGCTGGGGCTTCCCACCGTGTGTGCGACCTTTGACACAGCGCCTTCCCACCCTATTTCCTTTTTCTACCTGTGGAAAAGAGCATCCTGATGGTCCTGCTCCCTTCGCTCACATGAGCATGATGATGACCTAGGGGGTGTTTGCTGAAGGCCCATGGGAACCTAGACATCACACCAGCACCCCTCCAGTATGTCTCTGGGTGGAACCCAGATGATGCTGGTGTTTGTCCGTTTGCTCTGGTTGTAAAGGCAGAATCTCACTTAACACGCAGAGCCCTCTCTTTGTCTATCCTAGTGAAGCAGGGTTGGGGATGGAGGCCGGGGGGAATGGCGGTGTGACAGAGGGAATAGGCATCAAGACTGCGTCTTGCTGTTGTAGGTGTTTCTTATTTTATTTGCTGTGTATTCCAGACATTTGGAAAATTTTAACCATTTATTTAACTTCAGTGGTTTATCCCATACACTTCCAGGAAAATATATACACTTTGTCACCAGTAAAAGTCAGAAGAGGAAGACACAGGTATTTAATTCTCTAGTATATGGATAACTGTATTTCTTTTTCACTTATTTTGGGCAAATACATTTTTTTAAGGAGAAAAGACAAAAATAGCGTTTTAAAACTACCAAAAAATGATTGTTGAAAGGTCCTTTGTAGCTTCGGAGAATCCTCTCTCATTCGTTCTAAGCCTCAGAAAAGTAAGATCGGAGGTATACGTGGTGTCATTTGTGGGTCAATTGTAGAATGGAGGAGCAGACTCCTCTGAAAATATGTTTAGGATTTTCCTCAAAACTCCACATATTTTCCAAAGGGATATTTGAAAACCTTTGATTAGGCAAGCCAGCTTTCTTGTTTTTCTGTCCTCTATCAAGATTCAAACTAAGTTGGCCACCCACTGATATAAAGCTGTAAATAGTCTAAATCCTCCCTTTGAACACACTGGTCCCTCACTTGCTATCTTATGAAAATGTTTGGGAGATGACAACATCAGAGGGCTCAGTGGAGACGAGCGTGTCTGCCCTTTGCTGAGGAGACCTGGAAGGCTGTGAGTCTCCTGGCGGGGAAGGGAGCTCCAGGGAATGGTGGGCCACAGAGGATGCTTGCAGAGAACCTAGGCTCCCTGACCGCTTCCTACCACTGCGGGGGGGAGGTGTTTTGTGGGGTGTGGTTATGTGTGGGGGGGGTGTGGTATGTGTGTGGCATGTGTGTGGTGTATGTGTGGGGCACGGTGTGTGGCACGGTGTGTGGTATGGTGTGTGTGTGTGTATGGTATGTGTGGTGTGTGTGTGTGTATAGTGTGGTGTGTATGGACTGTGTGTGATGTAATGTGTGTGGTGTGAATGGTGTGCTGTGTGTGTGGCATGTGTGGTGTGGTGTGATGTGTATGTGTGGTATGTGTGTGGGACATGATATGTATATATGATGCGGTGTGTGTGTTGTGTATTTGGTATGTGTGTGGTATGTCTATCAGGCATGGTATATGTGCATGGTGTGTGGTGTGATGTGTATGGTACATGTGTGGTGTGTGGTGTGATATGTGTGTGGTATGATGTGTGTATGCAGTGTGCATGGGGTGGCGTTTGTGTGGTGTGTGATGTGTATGGGGTGTGATGCATGCATGTGGGATGTGGTGTGTATTCTTAGTGGAAAATAATGATTTTGCAGAAATTGGTATTTCCACTTATCCTTGTACCTTGTGGTGGGAGGAAGAAATGTGGAGAACAGAGTTTAAAAAAATTTTTTAATTGAGATATAATTGATTTATTATATAAATTTCTAGTGTACAGCATAATGATTTTATACTTATATATTGTAAAATTATCACCACAATAAGTCTATTAATGTCTGTCACCACACATAATTATAAAAATTTTGTTTCTTGTGATGAGAACTTTTCAGATCTGCTCTCTTAGAGACTTTCAAATATACAATACTGTTAATTAGTCACCATGCTATCCAGTACACCCCAATGACTTATTTCTTTTTAAAATATTTTTAATTTTCACATTACTAAAGCCCAATTTTTCTTTTGCTTACCTTCCAGTGTTTTATATTTTCTCTCATTTCTTTATTGCACTTTTTTTCTTTAAATGAATCCTTTCTGCTCCCATCTTTTTCTCCCATCATCTCCTTTTTTCTCTATTTCCTAATTTAATTTTTTTCTCTACTTCCCCAAATTCTACTATTAAACTTCCTCTCTCTTAGTCATTATTTTCTTGCTACTCTCTTCTGGAGCTGTAAGTCAGAGAACTTGAACTTGACCCAGGGCACAGCTAGAAGCATCAGTTATATTCTATCATGTTTCTTTAAGATGAAGTCTGTCAGCAGGAGAGACTTGTGGAGTTCAGTGTAGTACATGTGCCTCAGGCTCTGCTTTTGTTCTAAATTCTGAATTGACATTGTGATTTTAATGGCTGCTGATCAAATAGTGGTGACTGTCATTCTAGTTGGTAGGTTGGCAAGGAGCAAAGGAACCAAAAGTGTGACAAGGAGTTGGTGAACAGCTTGCACTGGAGAAATAAATGAGTATTTATCTTTCTTTCACAATGCAGGCTGACTTGAATTCTCTTTACATTGTGGTTACAAAAAGGGTCCCCGGTATTTCTAAATTTGAAGGTGAAACTTTAGGAGTAATTTGCAAAAGATGTCACAGCTGCAGAAATCTGGCAAGACAACCAGGTTGAAGGTATGAGTGTCTGGAGAAAAGAGAACTAAGTTAAGAACCGTCTGAACATGTTTTTCCATATTAAACCTTCAGCACCCCTGAAAGACCCCCCACCAATCGCTATTCCTATCTGCCTCTGTACTTGTGTCCGTGTCCCAGCAAAGCAGCCAGGGGCCTTTTAGCACAGTGGCTAAGGCTCTGCGGTAAGACTAGGTTTGAATTCCAGCCAAACAACCTCCCTAAGGCTCAGTTACTACAACTGAAAATAGGCGCAGTAAGACCTGTTGTTAAAGCAGATGATGCAAGGAAATCGCTTGGTGCTCTATCTGACACTAATAAGGACTCAGGGTGTTATTATCATCATTAGCCACTATTGAGGAAGTCCCAAGTCCAGAAGGAGTTAGAGAGCTACGTGTGCACACATTCCTGTCTCTTTCAGGGAGAGTCAGAGAACCTCAGACCACACAGCACACACAGTGGTTGCCCTGCTACCCAGGCCCGACCAAGTCCCTGCAAACTGCCCACTTCCGAGTAAGCCAGGAACTATTCTGAAAGAAGATGAGAAAAGTATTTTATTGTTGTGATAAACATTTTCCCCTTATACCAGTAATGTACTACTGTGTAACAAATCAACCCTAAATGGCCTAAAACAATAAGCATTTTTATTTACTCATGACTGTAGATCCTCATTTTGGGTTGGGCTCAGCGGGACGGTTCTAGTCCTGATCTGGCTGGTGTGTCAGCTGGAATGGGAGGCTCAGATGGCCTCCCTCACAGGTATGGCAGCTGGTACTGGCTGTTGGCTGGGCCTCTCTCTCATCCTCAGGGAGGCTAGCCTTTGCTCTGTACAAGGTGGCAGCATTCCAAGAAGGCAAGAGCAGAAACTGTAAGGCCTCTCGAAAGCCTAGACTTGAATATTGCACTTTTGCCACAGAAGTCTTTTGTGATTCTACTAAAGTCCTTTTTAGATTCAAAATGTGGGTAAATAGGCTCTACCTCTCAAAGAGGGAAAAACAGCCAACTACAAAGGGATGTGCATACAGCAATGCAAGAAATTATTGTGTCCATGTTTGCAAATAATCTACACAAGTCCACCTCTGGCCATAATCAATCACATCCCTTCTCCATAAAAAACAACTGTTTCCAAAAGGCTCATCTAATTAGGGCACCAGTCTTGAAGTCTAGGATACAGCCATTAAAATTCAGTCCAGATCTGGATGAGGTTCCTCTGGTACATGATAAAGTGCACCATAGTATTGTATGTTTAAGGCAGAATGGTGTGGAGAACTTGTATTTTCACATTACAGGCATCTGCATCATGCTGCTCCTAGAGTGAGAGGGATACAGACGACCTAGACACTTAAATTCAGATCGCGAAGAACTGGAGACACGTAGTTGTCACTCGTTTATGCCAATTCTGAGACCTAACTGAACACATATATTCAGGTTCCTCTATTTTAAGGGCATAGGATTTTCCTGATAAAGATCAAGTTTGCTCCCTGAAAGTGGTTCCCTAGTCCATTGTTCACCTTGCCCCTGGGTTCTGTCCTCAGATGTCATTTCCTGTTCTCCATGAGTACCCAGGTTTTCAGCTGAATAGCTTTCTTAACTTGCTGCTTGCCCATAGAAAGTTGAGATCCCAGAATTTTCTTTTCACTTTGAACTGACTCCATCCCTGTTAGTCTAACATAGTACAGCTTCTTTAAAAGCTGTGTGGATTTCCAGGGTATCAGACTGTAATCCATTTCTGTAGATAGACCTCTCTTTACTTTGGGCAGCAAGTTAAGCAGCTAGGTCATCTATATTCCCTCTGAATTCTCTTTGCAAACTGAGTAGTTCCTTCTTGAGCTTACCTCTGTTTCTCCAAGTCAAAATATCCTTACTCAGACTCACAGTTCACTGGGTACATTTTCTATATCTTCCAAGTTATGCAGGTGATATTTTGCCCACTGTTATGTCACTACATTAAGTAGATTACCTTTTCCTCCCTAGTCTCTTGAAACAGTTTTCTCACTGCATTTCTAATGCGGTTACTTCACTAACAATTTCCTTACGATTTTCTAGCTAATCTTATGCCTCATTCACATGCCTGGGACTGACTGGTATTGGCTAACAGCTGGTCTTCTCTCTCCACATGGTCTCTCATCCTCAAAGAGGCTAGCCTGGGCTTCTTCAGAGGGACAGCCTTGCAGGAGGGGGCAAGGGTCAGAGCTGAAAGGCATCTCAAAGCCTGGGCCCAGAAGTTGTACAATACACTTCTGCTGCATTCTGTCGGTCAAAGCAAATCACAAGGCCGGCCACTTCAAGGAGTAGGGAAATGCATTTCACTGCTCAATGGGAGGAGTGGCAAAGTCAGACTGCAAAGGGGTGCATGAGCAGGGATGGAGAAATCATCTCAGCCCTGGTTGCAAACTATCTACCACAACCAGAGTCTTCAACAAAGCCTGCCTTTCCCCCTCACAATTCTACACATCACCTAAAATAGTATTCCTCCTCATACTGATTAAATTGGGTACTATTATCTGGGCTTCCCCTGCCCTACCTCCTCAATCATTTCCCCGCTGGTTGCCTAGGCTAAAACTATTCGGGCATCCACGTAAAGCCCAAACCCTTCTGTGTTTGTCCTCATTCCACACCTTTCTCATGAAAAAGCCAATAAAAAGGTGGGGACTTGCTGTAGTAAATGTCTCTCGGTTGCTCCTGTCCATTTTTCATAAGAATCTCCACATGCAAGTGACTGTTTAACTTCCGAGGTATTCTATTTTACTGTAAAAATGATTACCCCTGACATACTGCCGAGTCTGTGGCTTAGTTAAAAAGAAACCAGCCACCCCTGACTCCCCACCGCCTCTCTTATTTAAGTTAGACTGTGAGTAAAATCTTGTATTCAAACGTTGTTTCAATGTCTCTCGGGCATTTGGATAATTACAAAGTTGCTCAGTCAAACAATTGTTATTAAAGCTGGTTTTGTAAAGCCATTTTCTGAAGTGTATAAACCAATTATTTGTGATTATTAAAAATATTTATCAGAAAACCCTCTTCCATAAAGAGTAAATGAATTCAAACCTCTAGAAGTGACCAGAAATCAACTGGGAAACTTGGAGCATTACAAGGGAATAATGAAAGGTTGTCCTGTTTGACTATACATTAAGCTATTTTGTAATTTTCCTCCAAAAAGGAAAAGAAAACAAAACAAAACACTTTCCACTCACAACCTTCTCAACAATGTTGAGTTTTTCTAGGCACCCTGACTGTCCTTGGTTTACACATTTCATGATCCAAATGTCTGTTCAGTTCCAGAAGAAATGAGCAAAAGGAAGCATGGAAGGGCCGGCACCTCCTTCAGCACTTGACCTTCACAAACACTTTAACTCACTCAGTTCAGCTTCTTTTTATTAAGAACCAACTGGTCCCAGCCAGGGAACTACCCACATTAAAAAAAAAAAAAAAAAGAACCAATTGGACACCCAAATTCTGTAAGGGACCATGGGGGAGGCAACAGGAATGAGGGCAATTAGGAAATAGCCCTTGTGTGCTACTTTTACAAGCAATCTCCCAATTCTACACAACTCTATAAAGCAAAGCAACTTGATTTCCCACAGGCGTTGGGTAGCGTCTAACATTTCCTGGGCGGCTGCACTCCAGTGTGGGGCGACGTGATGCAGCAGTTACAGTCCGGACGCTGAGACTGACTGTCTGGATTTGAATGTGATGTCACGATTTACTGGCTGTATATCTTTGGGCAAGTTGCCGAACCTCTCTGTGTCCCAGTTTCTTCATCTGTGAAATGGCATAAGAATACCTGCTTCTTTGAATAATTGTGAGGATTATATAATTAGAAGTGTGCTTGGTATTCAGAAATGTTATATGCTTTCAATAAATCAATTAAGAGTAAGAAGAAACATTTAAAACCCTCTGTGATGGATCTATGCATACAAAGGAAACATTATTACAATAAAATATCAAATCAACAAACTATAGAAATGATCCCTGAAAGTATAAAATAATATTGAATGTCAACTACCATATTTTGCTGGGTATCATGCACACCCATGTATAATGCACACCCATGTTTTGGGCCCAAATGTTCAGGGGAAAAACCTTTTGTTTTAATTTTTTAATTCAAATTTTTATTTGTTTATATTTAGCTACCTACGTTTTGTATTATAAAGAAATTGTAGCATTTTTTAAAACATGATTCATGTACAGAATATAAAACTGAAAGCAACAAAGAAACAAACACCCGTGGACACACAGTCACTAGTTTAGTGGTTCCCTGAGGGTAGGGGGAGGGGGCCAGGAGAGGAGGGAGGGGGAGTCAAATACACGGTGATGGAAAGAGAACTGACCCTGGGTGGTGAACATGTAATGCAACACACAGACGATGTTTTGTAGAACTGTACGCTTGGAATCTCTGCAATTTTACTAGCCAATGTCACCCCAATAAACGTAACAACAATAGCAACAACAAAAACCCTGATTGTTGTATTCCAGAGTATGATTTAGCATACGGATCTTGTTATTGATTTCTAGAGTTACACTTTTAACCCATAAGCATAAATAAAGGAATGAAAAACATTTGTACAGATACGGAATTAGTACTACCCAGGTATAATGCACATCTTCATTTTGCCCTCACAAATGTGGGCAAAAAAGTGCACATTATACACAGCAAAATAAGGTATGTTAAACAATAGTCACAGGTACATGTAATACAGCATAAAAATATAGTCAGTAACATTGTAGTAACTATGGACAGTGTCATATGCGTAATAGGCTTATTGAGGTTATTCACATCAATTTGAAGGAGTGTTCTGAAGAGAGGCTTTGCTGAGGAAAACTTGTTTTCTGGGGTGTGAAATGAGGCTGTATAATTATTATAAGAACTATAAAATAGTATGCATAATATATAATGTTTTAGGGCTCTCCTTGAGCAAAGAGCCTCACGATTCCTTTTTCCCATGAGGGGTAGACGGTAGCATTTAGTTTCTTAGTGCATGAGCTTTGGAGTGAGATACACATGTGTCCTCACACAAGTGCTGTGACCTTTAAGCTGGTCTCAGTTTCCTCATCTCTAAAATGAGTGTGGGGTTTCATGGGAGGAGTAAAAAGGACAAGTAAGTAAAGTACTTAACACTTGGCTCAATAAAATGTATTATTATTGTTGTTGTTTTTCCTACTCCCAAATCCTGTTACTTAGACTGAAGCTCTGTGAAAGCAGGGACTTTATCTCGCTCCTCTTTCAGGCCTCTACAAAGGTCATTTGTGATAAATAGCAAGTCATAGTTGTCGATAATGTAATAATAGATGTTAGAAATTCTGAAAAGTTTTTGGAGGACTAAAGAAAGAGCAAGAAATATCCTGGCCTGGAACATCCCCAAAGATTCACTCTGAGGCCAAAAGAGAGGTGGAGCCATGGAGATAGACTGTGTTTTCCTTCCATATCCAAAAAATTCTTTGGTCAAGAGCCCCATTTTTGATCCAAAGGAGGTATTTATTACCTGATTCAGGTTACTGTTGAAAAGTGGATGGATTCTGTGATATTATATTTCAACTTAGTTTTTTTATGATCCCATTTTCTAGTTTATGTGAATAATACTGTCAATAAGTGACTCATAAACAACAAAACCCAACAAAACCCAACGAATTGGCTTTGCCACTGAGTGGCTGCGAAAATCTTCTGCCTTCTTTTGGGTCTTGGTTTCCTCATTTAAGGTTATCCTGAAGGTTCTCTTCACCTCTAAGGCAGCTGGGGAAGGTCCCAGATGGAACTGGTTCTAGCCAGGTCGTCCAGCACTCGGTACTGGAAAGGAAACCAAACAGCCAAGATGAGGAACTTCCTTTCAACACATATCTTGTAATTATGCTGATTTTTAAGCCACGTAATCAGTCTAAAAGCAAATCCCATCTCAATGGAATTTACGGAAGGATTAGGAAATGGAGAAAATGGGAGCAGGTTAGCAAACCCATTTGATTTAATGTAAGCCCATTTCCCTTCTTCCTTTACCATTTTTTAACTGGATACTGTGGAGAGTACAAACAACCCATTGGCTTCTATGCCTGTGTTTAATTTTCTCTATTTCTGGCGGGCTAGCCTACTTTAAAGGGGCTCATCTCTTCAGTCATGACATTGAAGAAACATGGCTAAAGAAGCTCTTTGAAAGTGGCCTGAACAGCAAGAAAAGCCCAGGTTAAGAAAAGATACAAGGACTCTTCAGGCTCAATCTGGAAAAAGGATGTATGTCACTTTGACTCACAGTTGTAGCTATGGACTTGGAATCTAAAGCCATTTTCTGCCTTGCTGTCTTGTTTTGCTTTTGCAGATGACTGTACATGCCAAATAATCAAGCTGTGTCAAATGAAATTCCACAATCTGATTAGCATTGAGGCGAGTTCATATGATTTTTGTCATCGTGGATTATGAGCGGATTAAGTATATTAACCAGGGCTGTCAATTTATCCAACGTCAGCGGCACTGACATCTCTTCCCTGAGAGTTGGTCAAACTCTAGGTCATGGTGTCCTGTACAAAACGAAGGCACTTTGAAAGGGATGAAGTCAAACATATCCGTTTTGATTTTTGACTTTAACCAAGGAGGTGAGAAGACAGGAAGTTAATTTCAAAACATTACAGACATTTGTGAAGCTCTTTGAGATTTTTTTTTTGGGGGGGCGGGCGTAGTTTCCTGACTGGGAATCAAACCCAGGCCGCAGCATTGAGAGCGTGAAAACCTAGCCACTACACCACCAGGGAACCTCTGTGAAGCTCTTTGGATATTTAAGCATCTGTGAAATAAATGTATCGTTATGTCGATTCTCTGATAAAGGCCCTATTAATCTTTTTCAGATAAGTTGTTTGTGCATGCTTTACAATTTTTAAACTGCAGCTTTAAATCTCTCAGCAATTTAGTAATTTTAGTGTTGTCATCAAAATTTTAAAATAAGCAAATTGCGATGTGAAGTTTCAGGAGTTTCCCCAAGGTCAGTCCACTGTGGATGCCAGCTCTCCATTGCAGCTCATGGGCTGAAAGGTGTTCTGATTGCATGTGATACCAAGTCAACTCTGAGTCAGCGTCTAGCCTCAGAGCCTCAGCTCCACTCGCTATTGAAAACCTACCGAGGCCCTCCTCAAAATGCCTTATAATCTGCTAACTGCTTGCTGATCTGTCTCTATTATGTTTGTGAACTTGGGGCAGGAACTCTCCCCATCTTTGTTTCTCAAATGCCCAGAATAATGTCTGACACATATAGGTACTTGATAACTCTATCAAGAAACAAATAAATAATTAACCTCACTAGACAGATTCCAAAACGTATAAAATATTTTACAAGTATTACAATTTTGGCACTTAAATATTTTAATGTAAATTTGAATTTTGACTGCTCCTGATAAGGAGAATTAAGAAGTTTTGTATATGAAACCACTTATTTTTCCATAGGCAAATGTTATCCATTCACTCTGATCTAAGTCTTGGAACCTTATCAATCAACAAATATTTGAGTATCTACTATGTACACGACACTGTGCTAGGCACTGTAGTGGATCAAAAAAATACAAGAGACAAGCCCTTCTCTTGGGGAATTTGTAACTTTGTGGAAGGATTGTCTTTGCTTTGTCTACTCAAAGGTCTTTCCGTCAGTTTATAGTACAAATAATAGTCATGGGGGTGGGAAGAACCATGACAGAGTGAATGTGACAATGTTTTTCAGAAAGACATCCAACTGTCCTTTTAGAATCTATTTCTAGACCCTTAGCAATGGCTCATTAGGGAGGTGAGTTTATCCTTTAGAAGTTAATTCTCCAGATAAATAAAAAGGGACACTGCAAAAGCCTGCATGTTACAAAATGCAGGAGATGTGGAATTATGGGAAATTGCAGTCCTTTCATCTTCAAGGCGAGAAAAAAAAATTGTGTGGGTCCAGGACAACCAAGCCATAAATTTCAGGCTTAAGTCCCACTGGAGCTGCTTCCTAAACATGGCCCAAATCAGGGCTGTCAGGGCTGGACCATTGCTGAGTCACACACATGAAAGAGGAAGAGCACTTCTTAGTCAATGTCAGCCCTCAAGCTCCCAGGGCTGGTTTCCTCTCTTCCAAATCCAGTTTCATCAAGGGTTCCATTATTGGGTAGTGACAAAGAAGTAGAAAACCAATGGTGACAGTCAAGGACAGCTTAAAAACTAGGGAGGATGGGATCCCCCTGGAGCCAGATCTCATTAGTTGTAAAATTCTCAGAGCCAGACAGAGGGAAGTGAGCAGATTTCTTTGGAGGTCTGTTGTTTATAATTAAGTGTTTGGTCTTAGAAGACCAAAATGGGCCTGCAAAGGCCTTGTCATTAGAGATTGCAAAGAGAATTACTTTGTTGTAGCCAGACACATCTTCTGTTTCTCTTTTTTTTTTCTTTGTAATGTCTTAACTTTTCTATTCTGAAGTAACAGAAGCTATGTATGCAGTTTTGTAGGCTCAGACCCTATATGTATTTTAAACAATGAAAGCCAACATTTATTAACTGCTTATAACTTTGAGGCCCTGTTCTAAATGCAGCAACCCTGTGTGGTGGATGTGGTGGGTGTTATTAGTATTGCCATTCCCATTTTACAGATGGGAAAACTGAGACAAAGAGAAATTCAGGAAAGCTGGTAAGTGGTGAATTTGAACCCAGGCTGCATGTCTCCAGAATCTGCCCACTTGGGGAGTTCCCTGGTGGTGTAGTGGCTAAGGCTTCGGCGCTATCAACGCTGCGGCCTGGGTTCGATTCCCAGCCAGGGAACTGCCCATATAAAAAAAAAAATGAAACAAAACAAAACAGAATCTGCCCACTTAACTACTAGGGTATAGCGACTCTTAATTGTATATGGGGCAGGTTCATATACATAAGAAAAGAAAAATCAAACCATGCAGTAAAAAAATTCTTTCTGAAGATTCAGAATCTGAAGGCACAAAGCCAGAGGGGTTGGTAGACACTTCTTATCCTGCTTATCTTAGTCTAAGATATCAGAAGGACATTCAGACCACTCCCCCAGCTGGAACCTGCCTAACAAGCTCATGGAAAAATGGAGGTTCTTTCCAAAGGGACTGAAAGTGCACTGGGGTGTTGTGTGTGGTGGTGGGAGTTCAGGCAGCTGAGGGGGAGAGATAAATCAATGCTGGCGGATAGGAACTAAGGAATCTTGCACAGCATTTAGAAGTAAGGAATTTGATATAGATGCACCAAATGCATTTCAAAAGCAGTGTTGGTTGGTTGAAACAATAAGAAACAGAACAAACTCTCTAGTCAGTCTGTCATGAAGGTAAATTAAAAATATGTACACAAAACAGCACAGTGTATTTTACAGATACATACTTTTAGGGGCCTATGAAGGAGAATGGATTGGAAATGAGAATCTAAAAAAAGTCAATAAAAAAGAGAGGAAGAAAACACAGTCTGGATGTGACATGGCCCTCATGGGATGATAAGTCATTAATTGTCATGTCATTCATTCATTCACTCACTGATTCACCTAACAAATATAACATTCATGGCCAAAGGGTAAGAGGCTGGTGGCACTGGGAAAAATGCAAAGGCTCTGTGGGATCAGGGAGATTGGAATTTCAATCCTGGTTCCAGGTATTTGCAGGATTGTCTTGGTTAACCTCTCTGAGGACTAAATTTCCTTGACTGCACAATGGAAATAACACCTAATTCATATGGTTGATGTGAACAATGTATGCGAAGCTCCTAGCATGCAGTATTTGACCCAGAGTATATAGAGCAAGTCTGTAGTAAGTAGCTGCTGCTAACTATGCTCTACTGGTGATCAAAACAAAATCCCTGTGGTCTGGTGGGAAAGATAACCTGAGACAAATACATGTACAAAAAAGCTTAATTATCAAAATTAGTGCTATGAAGGCAAAGGTATAGGTTACTAGGAGATCATTTTAAAAGTTCTGAACTTATTCCAGGGGCTTATTGTTTAGACTTCAGAAATATTTCAGGTTTTGAATAGCAAGTAACAGTGTTCAATAATGCCCTGAATGCCAGCGGGCGTGATGATGCCAGGCAGCAAGTGCCTGCTTGCTAAGGGCCAGCTGGGTCAACTAATAGAGGGTTCAGAGCAAAGCAGAGGTCTCAGAGGGTTGATGGGAGTTGAGGTAGCCTGTGGGCTGGTAGAGGGGTGGAAGATAGAGGGAAGCACTGACAGAATTAAGTGCTGGAGGCAGGAATATGTGAAGTCTGTTGGGAACTAGGAGTAGACCCCATGGCCAGAGAAAGAGGTTTTGTTCAACCCTGGCCCCTTTGGATAAATGCAAGAATTTCATACCTTCCCCACCCCCATACATTGCTGGAGATACTGATCTATGCCTTTGAATTTGGCCAACCCTTGCTTATCTTCTATGGATCTCCATTAGCCAAGATTTTATCGAGCTTTTCTTTCTGCAATTTACATTCGGACAGCAATAGGCATTTGTTTTCATTTTCCACATGTAAAATTATCACAAGGACTATGCTTTTCAAGCTACACCCCCCCCCCCCCGGAAGTTTTGAACTTCCCCCTCCAAACCACAATTTACCCCCAGCCTTGGGTCGTGACTTGCCCTTAGAACATTGATTGCAAAATAAGAAGTGTGGGTGAGCAGAGAGAGATACTTTGGGGCCAGGTAAGAGAGTCTTAAATGTTGCTAATGTTCCTGCCACTGTAATTGTAACTACCCCAACCTGAGGCACAAATTCGTCCTACATGAGGTGGGCAGATGAGGGCCATTTAGGGGCACACAGGAAGGAAGTGAACCCAGCTCTGTAGCCTGATATATAGAAGAACTTGGTTTGATCAGCCCCAAGGCCAGGGAGTTGGGAGTTTTCATAAGATCTACCTCTGAGCCCACTAGTTTTTTCTCATCCCAGAAAACCAGAAGAAAAGAATTCTTCCTGTTCTGCAAGCCCCCAAAACCCCACTCCCTTAAGACAAGTGCAACGTAATGTCTTTAAGTCTAACTTGGGACCTCTAGGTTATACTGAGTGGGGGTGGGAAAGAGGGAATTCTCAAAGTCATTTTAATATTACAAATGGCAAAACAAAATTATTGCATTGAGCCAAGATAAGATGCAAAGACTAAAGAAACTCAGGTCCTTTGTTTAGGGCTAAATTTGCATCTACCCAGTATGGTGACACTAGTCGTCTGTGTTGATTGCAAAGATGTGTCACTTCATAAGTGCAGTTCGGTAGACAGGATTTTCAGTACATGGAGTCCATGAAATAATAATGATGATGATAATGATGATGAAAGAGATAGTAGTTGAGCAAATATTGGGGTTCCTGTGTTAAAAGGTTTGTTGAATAATTGAGAGGAGAATCAAATGCTGCTAAGCAAGGAGAAATATTGATATGAAAGAGTGACATAAGCCTGGCAGAGCTGCCGTCTACCCAGGGAAGGACCATGGTCAAGACCACGAAATGCAGGAGAAAAGGTGAGAGAGGTGTTCTGCCACTTATTTCTGATTGTCTTTAGTGGCAGTAACCAGTTGCAACCAACCTTATAAAGATGTTCTGAGTCTCCCCTGGGCTTCCTGTCCACAGTTGGCATTAGTTGGTACCAACCTATTGATGCATGAGCAGTACTGTACTTGCAGGGACGACTTAAGCAGCCTGACACCCACTTTCCTTTCCCTGCCCGGACCCTATCCAGCCCAGGGAATCCACATTTGGGTTAGCTTTGTGCAGGAGTTGGTGTTAATCTCATTTGATTTAGATGATAGGAATGACTCTATTCATCACCCATTTTCCCATCCATTCATTCAACAAATATTCTTTTTTGGCAAGGTGTTGTGGGGACAGTGGGCACGTGTCCATATCTGAGCCCAAGGTCTGTGAAGCTGATGATTCCCTAAACAATGCAATACCAGCTCACTGACAGTAATGAGGACGATGCTTCTGACACTATTATGACTTCAATGGTGAAGTGTAATGAGCTAGTGTTTGGCTGGTGGTGGCTGGAAGCCTCCTAAGCATGACTGGTTGGGAGAGGAGCCAGGCTGAAGTGGGCACGCAGCTGCTGTTCTGTGAGGAGGCAAGTCCATATCCAGGACTAGATTCAAAGAAGCAGTCTGGGCAGGGTCAGGCTAAGACAAAGTTCTCTCCCGGGAGTACACCACCTCCCTACAGCTTCTACTTACACACCTGGATATGGGTCTCCTCCCCTCCCATTTTAGAAGGTGGATCAAGTATGGATTGAGTGTGGGTCCTGAGTGCAAGATTCTTACACAAACACTTTTCTGGGATGTAGGTGTCCTTGCAAGACGTACTCAGGAGACCAGAAATCCAAGGGCCCTTCAACATCTAGACTTTGTGCCTTAAAACTCCCAAAGTTCAGGAAATAGAGCTCCCAGGTGTTGCCCGCCAATGGAGCAGTTGCCTGCACCGTTGGAAGGGTCAGAGGCAGGCTTCCCGGTGTCAGCTAGCTCCAGTGCTTTCCACAAGGCAGTGAGTGAATGGTGGTACACTTGACTGAGCACAAACCCCTGCGTTCTCTCAGCCTTAGCTAATGGGCCACCGCCAACCGGAGGCTGATATTAATGTGCTGCTGTTGGGTGAGGAGGAAAGAAAACAGGGGCCCCATTGAGGACCTACCAAGCGAGCTCCCATTTTGGCACTTAAAATGGTCAATTTTAGCTGATCAGGTTTATTTTGCAACTTGGTTATGTGATTCCTAAGCATTACCTCTTATCTCTAAACAGAGGTGTGAAAACAGAACCAACTTGGCACAGACTGGCTGCCTAAAGGAGGGTCTTTGTGTGAGGCTCAAGGCTCATAAGGTGGAAAAGGATACAGGATGACGCCAGGTAGACCCCCTGCCTCATCTCATTTATTTTGCTTCCCTTCGTTCAATGAGACCAGACACAGGTCCAAGTGCATAAAAAAAAAGGCCCTGGTAGAGAGGCGAGATGATACTTGTGCCATGAGGTGGGGCTTTGGCCTCTGCCTGGAGTGAACCTGCAGCCCCAAATGAACTACTCAAATAGCTCGTGAATATTTCCCAAATGTGTAGTGAGGCTCACGCACAAAAATGCAGTCGGTACGATTCACCGCCTCTTGGGAGTGAGGAGCAAGATGGCGCCATGCCAGTAACCTCACAAAGCAGCGTTGTTAATGCTCCTTCAGATGCTCCTGTGTGGCTTCAGCGGAGCAGAGGAGGATCTGTTTACGCTGACTGGCTCCTATTGACTCTTCTGGGGGATGGGAACTACAATGCTGGCCTCTGTTTGTCTCTGGAGAGTGTTGGGAGTGCTTGGCCGAGGATGAGGGCGTCCTGTGATCCTTCTTGGTTGGTGTGATACTGAATTACACCCCTAGAGGGTGAGCTCATTCCTGGGCCTCAGAAAACAAGTTTCTGACTAGGTTTGGGGCAGAGGGAAAACTTTAGGCATGAGGTTTGTTGAGAAGTCCATTGTCTCCTTGTGGTGAGTCCAGGGCAGTGTTTCTCGGAGTTGGATCCCTGGAAAACTGGGGGTGCAAGAGTGCATCCAAAATATATGTGGCAGTGAACTCTGCGGGGCTGAAACACAGCTTTCTCTCAAACCACTTTAATTGTAGGAGTGGTGTCGTTGTTGAAAAACTTCAGCAGTTGTTTTGCTTCCAGAAAGGCTGTGGGCCTGTCAGGACCTTTGTTCTACTAAAGTGATTACAAAGTGAGTGAAAAGGGAAGCCATTAGCTAGATCAGGAGGTAAGGCCCCGGGTCAGAGAGGACCCCAGGCCAGCTGCTGCCGGTAAACAGCCCAGTCAGATTTGAATCTCCTTCCACTTTCTTTCAGGGACTAGCCTCACCCTGGGCCTTTGTCCTCGGATGTACTCCGCTACTTCTTCTAAGACATTTTCAGCAGACTGAGGGATCCATGACAGCTCCTCATTGACCAGGCTTCATCAAAGGCAATAAAATCAGTGTATTCCCCAGTGACCTAAACTGTACCCTTTTGTTGTGGCAAGACAGATAACCGAGGAAGTCAAACAGCACTCGGAGAGTTGGAGAACCAGTTTTATTATGCCAGTGGGCTCAGAGAAATTACAGTCTCCAAATTCTGAGCCCTGACTAACAGGCTTTTTGGACTCTTATAGGGTTGGGGTGGGGGTTGGCTGATGCGATAAGCAAGCAGGGTTACAGAAGCTAAATGCACACATTAGGCAACTGGTGGGAGGAATGCGGACGTGGGAGTTAACAGAATTTACATTAATCAGCTTTGTCAGTAATTTTCCATTTCATTCTCCCCTTTGATGCCCTCATAACTCTGTTTATGGAGTATCACCATATATTTCCAACTCAGTGTAGGCCAGGGGCTGGTATCCTTGTCAGGCGAGTACTTGAGCAGTGGTTGCCCTGTTCACCATGGTTTCAATGAACTGGGTAATAGCTTGGAGGATACAGGGTCTTAGTGTATGGGGGTGCCCCCAACCAGTACTGTAGCTAACAGCAGGGTCAGGATCCTGGCACCGGCTAGGAGTAACAGCTGGTAGGACATTATACTTCTACTGCTGGTTGGAGTTCTCGGCACTGCCAATGGAGGTACTTTGCATCCCTTGCTTGGTCCTGGGCTGGACATTTGACACCTTCTGCAGTGTTATTTGCAATGGTCATGCAGGATTGACTTGGGTTGTCCAGGTCTCCTATGAGTCCCTGATGTCGGCCTTTTCACTCCCAAGTATGGTGGATCCAGGGCGCTATACCTGCAATTTTAACAGCAGTCGGAGTAGCCAGTATAACCATGTGGGGCCTGTCCATATGGGTTGTAGGGGTTCCTTTTTCCAGTTCTTAACCCAGACCATATCTCCTGGCTGGTGGGGGTGGATCTGATTTCCTAAAGGGATTGGGGCTCATTCCAAGACATCCCGACATATTGTATAAAAATCTTTCCTAACATCTGAAGTTGGGCTGACAGACCTAGTTCCTCTAGTTGTTGAGGGTCACCCTTAAGCCTACTGATGATAGGTGGGGCTTCTCATATAGGATTTCAAATGGGGAATACCCTGAGGGTCTGAGAGCACATTGGGCTGCATTAGGACATGGGGTAGTACGTCTACCTATGGGAGTCCTGTTTCCTAGCAGAACTTAGCTAGCATGGTCTTGAGGGTTTGTTTCATGCGTTCAACTTTCCCTGAGCTTTGAGGCCTGTAAGCACTGTGTAATCTCCAGTTGATCTTCAGCAATTTTGTTATAGTTTGGACAACATGGGATACAAAGGCAGGTTCATTGTCCAACCCTATTGAAAGGGGAAGTCCATAACAAAGTATTATTTCCCTTAGCAGAGCTTTTACAACCTCTTGTGCCTTCTCAGTACGAGTGGGAATTGCCTCAACCCATTTTGAGTTTGTGCAGACCAAGACAAGTAGATATTTATGGCCTCGACATGGCTTCACCTCAGTGAAGTTCATTTCTATGTCTTTGAAGGGGGCCATCCCAGTGAATTGGATTTCTGGGACCTGCCTAGGCCCCTGACCTGCATTTTTCTTTTCAAGTTGTAAATCTAGTGCTGATTTGGACATATAGGACTGGGAGCCTGGCAATGTAGTACTATCTGGTGAGTCCCTTTTTGAGAGCCATCTTTCCTCAGTGAGTCAGCCAGGTCATGGTATTTTTTGACCATGTGATAAGCCAATTCCCTGGGAGTGAAAAGTCTCTGGTCCAGCATTTGTCCCCAGAACTTGTTAGTCTAGGTATTGCCCTCAGCCTCTGCCCATTGGTCTTCCTCTGACATGTATCTCAGATTTTCCGGTAGGCTTGGGGCTAAAAGTACCTTGAAGGCCGGGCCCAGGTTTGGGGCTGTCCTGGTCTGGACAGCAGCTTTTCATGCTGCCTGATCTGCCAGGCAGTTCCCCGGACTGATCAGGTCAGTCCCCCTTTGGTGTCCTTTGCAGTGCATGACTGCTATTTCCTTTGGTTACCAAACAGCTTCAAGTAGCTGGAGAATTCCTTCTTTGTTTTTTATCTCCTTTCCTAGAGCCATGTAAGTAGCCCTCTTTCTTTGTAAATGGCCCCATGGATATGTAAAGTGGAGAAAGCTATTTGGAGTCAGTGT
>PVJL010000093.1:409255-630758 GCA_004026885.1 Lyroderma lyra | reverse complement strand
TCTGTTAGTAGTTTCTTTGTATATTTTGGTGCATCCTGGTTGGGAGCATATATATTAATTAGTGTCAAGTCTTCTTGTTGTTGTATTGTGCCTTTTATCATTATGTAATGTCCATCCTTGTCTTTTACTATCTTTTGAACCTGAAGTTTATTTCATTAGATATCAGTATGGCAACTCCTGCTTTTCTCTGGTTACCATTGGCTTGAAGTATTGTTTCCCATCCTTTCACTCTGAGTCTGTGTTTGTCCTTATGACTGAGGTGTGTTTCTTGGAGACAGCATATGGATGGGTTCTGTTTTTTAATCCAGTCTGCTACTCTGTGTCTTTTTATTGGTGAGTTCAGTCCATTAACATTTAGAGTGATGATCGATATTTGACGATTTCCTGTGGCCATTACTTATTTCTTTGTTTGTTTTTGTTTTATTTTTGTTTCTTTCTTGTTGCCCCAACTTTATTCCATTTTTCCTGATGTTTTGTTTCAGGTTGAAGAGCCTCCTTCAGTATTTCTTGGAGTGCTGGCCTTGTGCTAACAAATTCCCTCAGCTTCTGTGTGTCTGAGAAGGTCTTTATTCCACCTTCTTATCTGAAAGTTAATTTTGCCGGATAATTTATTCTTGTCTCTAAGTTCCTCTCTTTTAAATTTTTGAATATTGGATTCCACTCCCTCCTGGCTTGCAGAGTTTCTGGTGAGAAATCTGATGCCAGTCTGATGGGTTTTCCTCTAAAGGTTATAGTTCTTTTTTCCCTGGCTGCCTTGAGAATTGTCTCTTCGTCTTTAGTTTTGGACATCTTTAGTACCATGTGTCTTGGAGAAGATCTGTTCGGGTCCAGGTATCTAGGGGACCTGTTTTCTTCTTGAACTTGGGGTTCCAGATCTTTCCATAGGTTTGGAAAGTTCTCATCTACTATTTCTTTGAGGATGTTCTCTGTAGAGTGTTCTACCCCTTCTTTTATTCCTATTATCCTGATGTTGTTTTGTCACGTGGAGTCAGATAGTTCTTGTAGAGTTCTTTCAATCCTTTTGGTTCTATATTCCCCCTCTTCCTCTTTCTGAGCTGTTTCCATGTTCTGATATTCGATATCACTAATTCTTTCCTCCATCTGGTTGGCCCTGTTTCCTATGGCAATTATTTCGTTTCTCACTTCTTTTATTGTATTATTTATCTCCTGCATTTCCATCTCAATCTTCCTTATGTTTTGAATTTCTGTGTTAATTTGTTCCTTTTGTTCATGGAGTTCCTTTTTTATGTCATTTATGTCCTTTTTTATGTTGTTTATGTCAGCCATGGTGCTCTGTCAGTATGTTTTCATTTCTCTCACAGTCTTTAGAATGCCTACTTTAAATTGTCTGTCACTTAATTCGGAAACTTCTAGGTTTAAGAAGCTGTCTTGATAAATGTCCTGTTCTTTCTGAGGAGTTTTAGTTTTTAAGGAATTCATCCTGTCTGCTGGGTTCTTCCTCTTTGACATGAGGGCGTTATGTTCAGTAGTGCCTGGGAGCCCAGATTGGTACTTTTGTGGTGTCTTGCTGTAGGGCCGACATGAGGTGGTACTGGGGGGGGGGGGCAAGTTTTGGGAGAGAGAGGGGTTGTTTATTTCTTATTTCTGGTTTCCTGCTATGTTTGGAGGCAGTGCGCATCTATCATGGTCCCTCCGCTTCCTGTAGTTAGTTAGTTGGTTGGGGAGGCTGTAGGAAAGGGGAGAGGGCAACAAAAGGCACACTGGGGCAGCTCCACCTTCTGCCCTATGCTGGGGAAGCTGGGTGATGCAGGCCAAGGCTGCTCCTGCTGGCTGGGGCAAATGCTATCAAATCAGCCTTTCTTCCTGGGCCTGCTTCCATGGCCAAATGTTGGGGCAGAGTCTGCGGGCTCACACTGCTTTTAGGACCCAGGGGCGCACGAGCAGGCGTGCACACAAGTCCAAAGCTGTGGGTCAGACCCTGCGGTAGGAAGGCAGCCGGGCCACCTCCGCAGCGGGCCTGGAATGGGAGCCACAGCCCTGCGCAGGAGCCGCGCACGCTGCACCAGCAACCGGCCCGCCTCCACAGTGGGCCGGGAACGGGAGCCACAACCCCGTGCAGGAGCTGTGCACACCGCACCGGCAGCCGGTCCGCCTCCGCAGCGGGCCAGAATGGGAGCCGCAGCCCCGTCTGTGTAGGGACTGTGCGCTGCCAGCGGCAGCGGCTCACCCCCGCAGTGGGCTGGGACCAGGAACCACACCCCTGTGCAGGAGTGGCGTGCGCCTGCGCTGTGGGTCCCAAGGAAGCCTAGAGCCAAGATGTCGTCTCCGCAGTTCAGAGTCCTTGCTCAGCCTTGCTACCACGCAACAGTTCCAGAGGCTGGCTCCCAAGGTCTGTCCCCAACTCGTTGCTCCAAATTCCAGCTCCCCAGCCCAGCTCCCCAACGGACTCCCACTGTTCTGCCGCTTTGCTAGGGCTTTTCCTCTTGTCGCCTCCTGGCTTCTCCCCTCCCATGCACTGCAGTCAGCTGCGACCGGGTCCTGTTGTGATCTGTCTCTGCTCCCTCCCCTCTCTCCCGCTTGCCCCTTTCTCTCCAAACCTTAGGTGTTTACTTGCAATGTGTGGATGTCTCCGCTGCCGTTTTTGTCACCTAGGGTCCTCTTTCTTGGCTCCTGGGTGGCCGTTCAATTGTGTTTTCTGGGAGAGGCTTTAGGGTCCTCCTCTCTAGTCGCCATCTTGTCCTCCTCCCCTCTGAACTGAATCTTATATATGAAATTTCAATTGTTATTGGTACCTGACTTGATACATAGCATGACTTGTTCATTTTGTTCCCTGAAACTCTGGTTAGTTAATCCTTAATTGCTCTCCCTGCTTAGCAGTCATCTCACTAGATGGTACGAAATGTTCCAGTCCTTTTCCACCTCAAAGTGAAGTGACACCAGAGTTATCACAGCAATCTTATCCACCCATTGATTTCTCCTCAGCTGAAGGATTGACTTCAATGCATTTTGGAGTTCTTCAGGGTTTTATTTGGATTATAAGATTGCAGGCTTCGTTTCTTTGTATTTGATGAAAGTAATTACCACACATTCTTCATTTTTGGGACAGAGCACTGCTAGGAGTTATCAAAGTTCACCTGATGATCATGTGGCATGAAAGTGCTTTCTCATTATGGCTCTAACTTAGAACTCCATTGATCAGTCTATTTTTATTTTTAATATTATATCCAAAATCTGTTTTAAAATAATTTGTATCTTCTCTATAGTACATTAATTTTTAGGATTTAATGTTTTTAGTATATTTAATATATTTAATATATTTAATATATACTTGGCCAAAATCAAAATAAATGTCAACTGTATTGGAAAATGTCTGCATAAAAGTGCTCTATATAATAAATATTTTTATTACATTTTAGCAACTTCCAGCCACCAGTCAGGAATAAATTATTTTAAAAGATTATTTCAGCTATCTGTGGTTAAAAAAACAAAACAAAAGAAAACTATAATTTTAATGCAGTTTCAAGGTGTGAAAACTTGAAAATATTTTGTTTAAAAAAATAAAGATAGCAGCATGGGCTGTTTTAATCTTATACATATATCAGCATCAGTTGAGATCTATTAAAATTCAACTTTTTTTTTATTACCACAATTAAAATGCAGTTAGAAGTAAGTTCTTGTGACTTTATCAATAATAATGTTTTTGCATATATTTTTTCCAGTTAAGCTTGAAAGTTTATTATTTGTTTACAGGAGAAATATTTGAGTAAGAGAAATTAAAGTTTTTTCATCTTTTGAAAGAGTGTTCTGACACTTGGTCCTAAACATATAAACTATATAATCATATAGGAAGTTCTGAACCTGCCTAGATTTCCTCTAAACTTAATGTGATTTTATTTATATGTAATGTTAGCCAAAAAACTGAGAAATGATGTGATTTTATTTATAGGAAGACACTTGTTGCTATGATACCTTGAATCCTGAAGGTAAAAAATAAAAGACCAAAAATAGTGATGAATATAAATATGAAGTCCCTTATTCAAAAGAATAGAATGTATATCTGAGCCTCACTATTATACAAATGGATACAATTCCCTCTCAGAGCTGGGGACCAATCATTGGTATCAGTTTTATAGAGATAGAAACCTTTCTCAGGGCTACAAACTAACCTGTAGAGTAGTAGTAGAATCAGTTGGAACCCTGACATACATCAAAAGAAATGAAGCCCTATGGTTGAAGAAATTACACAGATACCAGAGACCAATAATTTTAAATATTAACAAGCTCTTTTCAAGCTAAGTACAATATGTAGTTATAAGTAGACATCCCAAATTAGCAACTACTGAAAAAAATCAGTCCCTTGAACACAAGATTTTTTTTTTACCTGCAAGTTTCCTCACAATTAAAGTGACTCCTCTAATTCTCTCTGATTAATGTAATATTTTTCTACCATTGTCTTGTGTGTGTATGTGTGCAAGCACACATGCTTCCTAATCAACTTACGTACATATTTTAAAAATAAACTTTCTTAAATCCATGTTCTACATCATATATTAAAGAACCATGTCAATTTTCAATTTAAATAGAAAGTATTGTCGATCGGGTTGTCTCTAGCTTATTTCAAACCTAATGTTTAAGCTGATATTCAAATTTGAAGTCTCATTTTTTTTCTTAAAAATGCTATCTCATTTATTAGCAGTCTATGCTGTTGTTGTGTCAACCTGATAATATAAGCAGATAGTTAGAGGTTCTGATTTTATTTCGTTAAAATAAAACTTGCTTGTAAGCCTTCAGTCTAGAGTATTTGCTTGCTTGGTTTCTAACAAAGGCTCATTAAAATGAGTGAAACTAATATAAAACTTACCTTGAAACAGTTCTCTTGCTGAACTGTATTCCCAAAGGATTTTCTAATTTGCAATTTATATTTTAGACTTTGACCAATATATTAAAAAGAAATAACATGTACTACTGTTGAAAATACTTGATACTATTCCAAAGTAGAAAAGAGTTATAGTAATTGGATTATTAAGACATTTGTGTTCATGTCATTTTTTATGAAGATAATTCAATGTGATTTGTCACTAATTAGATGGCATTTTGAAAATCATGTTTCAGTAAATGTTTGTCATTTCCAAATACTAGGAAAATCTGTATATAGATTTGCATAAAGAAATTAGAAATTTAGATTTTTGAAGCCAGGTGATGTGTGAGTATATGTATACAACTTAAGTTTGTCTTCTAATATCACTTTGATGTGAAAAAAATAAGCTCTGACTATGTTTTTTTACTTCTATTTTCTCTCATGTTTCATATAGTGAACAATCTAATTTAAGCATACATTTGTGGTTTTCTTCAGTCTGATATTTAAGACATGAATTGAATCTAAATACACAGAATTCTTAGCTTCTGGGTTGTATTCTGGTTAACAGAATTTCAGATTAAATTAGGATGAAGGTAAGGTTAAATCTTAATTGAAAAACTTTAAAAATGTATTGGTCTATTATTATACCTTAATATGTAAACTTAGGTTAATCCTTATCTGTAATTTATTTTTATGGTACCTTTGGGTTATCATATTCAACATGACTTATAATTTTCTAAAACTATATGAGAAAGATTAGCTTATAAAAGCAATGACTTGGGGACATTGAGAAGCTCCTGTATGGAAAACAACAAAAACAAAAATAAGAACAAAAAATTCCTGAATTAGCTTGTTTTCTCTGATTATTAGCTTCCTCCTCATAAAAAGTATAGAAAAGCTTTCCTTTGTTAGTATTATATGAGGATTCTGATTGGTTGAAATTCATTGAATCAATATTTAATGAAGGAAAATAAAGTGATTCCAAACTAGATAAACTATAGTTTACAAAAATGACCTAGACTCTTAACTTAATATTTTAAAAGGCTAAAGATGTCCTTTGTTTCACTATTACTTAGGAAAATAGAAGGTTTGGACACTAAAATTTTTCAATAACGTTTTATAGGAGACTCCCATTGATTATGGATTATAAATGGTTTGATGCTTCAAGGAAACTATTCAAATCTCATCTTGATAATGAATCTGTCTGTGTACAATAAATTGTCTCACATTTTTGCTTTTTTCCCTAGTTGATTTGGAAATACATGTGCAAACTGAATATGTAAACGTCCTTGTACAGCTACCTACTTTCCATGTACCTATTGCTTGGAGTTGTCCTCAAGTGCAGTTTACCGAGGCTTTGAATACAAATAGTAGTATGACGAGCCCATCACTGTAATGATAGAAGTTTTTGACCCCTGGGTAGCTCAGACCACACGTGTAGTACAGCAAAAGTGCCATCTGGAAGTAATTCACTGGTATTACTTCTTATCAGAACTGCTGAGGATTTTTTTTTATCAAGTATAAATGAATCATAGAACAGACTGATATATGTTCATTAACCTATAAAAATTTATTAGGCTATCATCTTAACATGCTACATAGAAGTCTAATAAAGGTAAGCTAGATCATATGAGCCTATGGTATGAATGTAACATGAGAGCAAAAAAAAAAAAGACTGAAATCTGTCTGCGTTATACCAGGAAATTACATATTCTTCTTAAAGTAAAATAAACACTTGGCAAAGCTGTTAATCATCCCTAGTGGAAAGGATTTACAGATTCAATATTAAGATGATGAGTTTCCCACTGGTCTTAGAAGCACTGTAGTCAAATGAATCCATTTTCTTCTGAAATCATTTAGATAAAAATTATATTCACATTGAGGATGGCTTGAATGCTAAAGTGTCACTTTAAAAATGCATCGTCATTTCTGTGGGCTCCTAATAACTTTCAGTTAATATTTAGTTAGAAAAGAAAGACATCCAAATCCAAACCACTTTCTTGAATGGAGAAATAACTACCTTTATTTTCCGTGAAAAAGAGAGGGAGACTAGGGATGACAATAGAAGTGAGAATATACATCTCTCAAATTCAGTTCATATATATGTATGGAAGTCAGCCATAAACAATATGCATTTTCATCTTAAGATTACTTCCTAAAACCTCTCTCCCATATTTTAGGGTAAATTGAAATAATCGTTCACTGAGAACATATTTGCTAATTTACTTGCAGTGATATTGTAGCTGGTAACTCCTATAAAAACAAACAATTTTTGGAATTGTTATTCATTCACGAAGAGATTACAGAATTTAGTGATTAAGGATGTGTGTGCAGTGCAGTATAAGTGCTTTTGTTTCCTAGGAAACAAACTAGTACTGTGCCACTGAAAAATCTGTAAGCATTAAAATATTCAGTAATCAGGCCCCAGGAGAACATATTAAAATTTTTAAAAGGAAAAGATATTTGACATCCTAGCCATTTTTAAAATATACTTGTAGATGAAATCTGCTATCAAAGGACTGTGTTTCAAGGGTAAGAACAAGTTATATAATAGGTGATCCAGGAATTGACTTTAGCATGGCTAATCCAGGTGGCAGGATAAATGTATCAGACTAAACAATTGAAGTCATTCAAAACCATGAAATAAGAATGACAAGTACAATAAGACAAAAGAAAACTAATTTTAGAATAAAGATTCAGAGGCAGGAATGAAAGGACATGGATTTAAAACACAACCCTCTTGAAACAGAAAGGATGAGATTACAGAAAAAAATTAACCTATTCTCGAGAGGCACCACTACAGGTGGCCAGACTAACACAGTCATCCAAATAATGCCACTTGGTGGGAAATTAAAGACATTATAGTCTTAAAAGTATGTCCTGTGTTTTTATCACGATGCCTAAAATCTCCACCACATGCCTACATTTTTGAGAGGCTTTCTGGACCTTTGTGACCGTGAATGAAGATAAAAAAATTTTGTAGGGCCTTATTTATACTAAAATAAAGAAGATAGTAAGTAGGTTTGTATCTGAACTCAATATCCTCATCTATAAAATAGGGACTATATCATGTCTTGTTCAAGTAAGCATTCAATACATAGTAATGGTTATTATCTTCATTATTGGAAAATAAGAGTTGTGCATTATTAGGAATCACATTCAAGCAAATACTATGCATATTGCCTTCATCCTAGTGAGCTTTTGGAAAATACAGATGATAAAATATAAAAAATTTTTATATACTATATAATATATCTGATAATGATATCTGCTTTGAAGAAAAAGCAAAAATGGTGTGGAAGGACTTTCTTTGCAGAAGACATTTAGTGCAAGGGCATTAATAAATAAAGGGAAAAGTCACTGGGGACAGAGTCCACATGGTTGAACAAGAAGCAAGGACTGTGTGGCTAAAAATACGAATAAAGATAAAAAATGGAAGGAAGTAAAATTAGGATATACTTGGAAGCCAGAAAATGCTAGGGCCATGGTTGGAAATTTAGATGTTATTCTATGTGTAATGGGAGGTTATTGAAAGATTTTGTTCAGACAGTGACATGAACTGATTTGTCTTTGACCTATGGGGTTGGGACAAGTGTATCTAACGTATGGATGAAGTTGTAAGCTCAAGGTAAGGGCTTTAGTACTGTCTAGATAGATATTAGGCAGCAAATGAAATAAGTAGGTGACTGGTGTTTGAAGCTATGTATCTGGTGACTAAGGATCCTAGGCAACTCTGAGCAGCAGGTATTATAAGGCAGTAGAAGAATTTAAGTCTTGACTCTTATGTTTTATGGACAATTATCTATATCTTCAGAATATAATACCCAGAGATAGCCATACCATTTTGCATAAGAGTGGAAATTATGCATTTATTTCACACAGAGCTACCGTCATTGCTAGAAATACCATTTACCTTTTTCTCCAGTAATCATGTGTGGCCACAAACATTGGTAGTCACACATGCTCTTCATTAAAGAAGAAATATTCAGAGGTCAACTTTTGTCATTATTATCTGCAACATACAGATGGAGAACAGCATGGTGTATGTGAGGAAACAAAATATTTAAAATCTGAAGTTAGTGGAAGACTTGGGGTTTATTTTCATTAGGGAAATTGTGCGATATGTTTTTACAGTATTATGCCACTCGTTCAGAAGTCCTTTCAGCAATGAGGGGAAATTATTGAAATTGAACTAAGCAAATACCTTCTATTGGCAAAGCCCTATGAATATGAAGGTACAAGCGCTTGCTTGTTAAATAAGCAATATATGGAAATACATAATCACAGCTAGTCAGAAGACTGTACACATAAGGAAGTTGAGTAGGAAACTCTAAGATTGTAAAACAAATTGTAGATGAACATATATGCTTATGAAAAATCACAGAATAGTAAATTTGTCTGTTTTACAATAAAATTACATATAAATACTCATTTTAGGCAAATTAGAACTATAAACAGCATGGAGAGACATTTTGAGTAACATACTCCAATTTAAATTCCAGATAGTATCTCACCTACCATAGAAAGTCTACTGTTTCCAAAGCATCTCTATTGAACCTTGGGTTATCATATTTGGCATCACATCTCGTTTTTGGCTGCCTGCTCAAGAGAGAATGAGGAATGGGATTAAGGCTGGTGGCAGGTTAAGCTCTAGCTACTTTGGCAGAACTGCACGGTGAAGCTGGCACAGCACCTGCTGATGTTGATCCTCTGGCCCCCGGCCAGTGAGCTTTATCTAACGTACACATGAAGGCCAAAGCCTTACAGAGTAATAAAAAGAAAAAGCATAGTTATAAATTGAAAGCAAACATTCCTGCATGCATTAAAACTGCAGTGTCCAAAATGGTAGCCACTAGTCACAGGTTTATTTATTTTAGCTGTGACTATTGCAACACTTGAAATGTGGCCAGTCTGAAAGAAGATGTTCTGTAAATGCAAACTAAACACATGATTGAGAAGAGTACATATGAAAATGAGAATGTAAGATATCTCAATAATTTTATATTGATTACATATGAAATGATAATATGCATAAGTTTGTATAAATGAATTATAATTTTGAAATTAAGCTCAACTGTTTATATTTACCTTTTGAATACAACCAGCAGTAATGAGAAATTTTAAAATTACGCATTAGCTAGTATATGTGGTTTTCGTTATATTTATTTCTATTGGACAAGGTTTTCATTTTCTTTTATTTTTTAGGGTTAAATTTATTGGGGTGACATTGGTTAGCAAAAATTATATAGGTTCCAGGTGTACAATTCTACAGTGCATCATCTATGTGTTGCATTGTTTTGTTGGAAGTTTATTGGGTGGGGCTTCAGATTGGTCAGTGCAATGTGCACTGGGGCAAAGTAATAGTTCTGTTGCTCAGGTGAGAAGATTATTCCTTTGCTTCCCAATCTGAATCTGAATCCAAGCTATATAACTTAGTAACTATGATTAACTGTGTGACCACGGGTCTTTTATTTAACTGTGTGAAGCTCAGAGACTTTTAATAAGAAGTAAATAAAAAATATTTATATTAAGAGCCGTGAAAAATATATGTAGCATGGTCCTGGTTCATAAAAAATGCTAGGTAAATTTATTTAGTTTTTCTTCTAGCACTAGAAAGGAGAAAAACTGAACTCTGCCCACCCTTTCTTTAACAACTAGCTTTATGTTGGCAGGTTTATCTGTTAATTTCTCTCAGCTTCAGTTAATTCAGATATAAATCAGGTCAAATAGTATAATTGTTTTGAATATAGGTATCTGTCCAAATTAATTTTCTGACTTCTTTTTACTCCAAAAATTCAAATATTAATTATTGTATTTCCAGTAATACAATTTCCAGGAATGCTGGGTTCTCCTTGCAATTTACAATAAAATAAATTGAAGTAAACTAACAAAAATGATCTATTCAATAAGATTTATATATTTGGCATCATCAAAATGGTGACCAATGTATTTCATCATCAAATTTATCATCAAATTTAAAATATCTAACTCCTTAATTTTGAAAACTTTTATAAAGTGGCAAGTTTTATACACATTTGAAAAAAATGTTGTCTCCCTTAAAGTTATAAATGCACCTTTTTGAGAAACTTACTTTTTTCCTTTCTAAAAAGTAAGGATATTTTCTTTTCTTCTTGGTGGTTCCCTGGCTGGGAATCGAACCCAGGCTGTGATGTTAAGAGTGCCAAAGCCTAGCCACTACACTACCAGGGAACCCCTAAGTATATTTTCTCCAATGAATATATTTCATACTTATACAGCAACACTGTCTACTATGGAGAGCAAAACATGCCTGATGTCAGGGAAGGTTGCTTGGTTGGCAGTCAACTTGTGTTAACCACCAACTTTTGCTAATTCTCCCCTTTATTTTTTAATAGAACTATAAATATTTTCTTTCAATATAAGTATAGATTGATTTTTTTTCTTTTGTAAACCATTGCTGTCTAAATATGAGAAAGAAGAAATTAAAGCACCTGACCTTTGTAATTCATTTTATCCCCAATTATGGGCAAGGAGGAGATAATCTTCTGGTTAAAAAAAAAATGACAGCAAGTGACCTGGATTCTGGGCAAATAGACCAAGGGTCTTTGCTAAGAACAGAATCCTTACCTATGGAATGCTTCGAGAAGGATGTCCCTAGTTAAGGATTGCTTATGGCAACAACCTCCACAACAACCTACAAATCTGTGTCCTTATGAGATATGAATTCTTAGAGAATGTAATATAAACTACTCAACAGTAAGACATATGATGGATATAATATAGAGATGTTTTATAGCTTAAAATAACACATGTCCAACATGCAGCCCAGGACATCTTTGAATACAGCCCAACACAAATTCTTAGAACATTAAGAGATATTTTTGTGACTTTTTTTTTTTTTAGCTCATCGGCTATCATTAGTATTAGTGTATTTTATGTGGGGCCCAAGACAATTCTTCTTTCAGTGTTGCCCAGGGAAGCCAAAAGATTGGATACCTGTGGCCTAAATGCTCCCTGCTATGTGCGATAACAAGCACCTTATGCAGAGACTTCATTTACTATATACTATACGAGAGTTGTCCAGAAAGCATCTAGCCATGTAATATGAAAAATAGAGGTATTTATGACTGAATTTTTCCTAGACACCCTTAGTATATGTTATATATATATATATATATATATATATATATATATATATATATACACACACACACACACAGAGACCTCATATATTTTTCTGAGACAGAGAGTAGATGTTCGATGTGGAGAGAAAATCTCCTGAGGAGACACTTTGTTTCAGGTCTCTCCTTACTTTGCTTGTACTTCGTAATCATTGGAATCTTTAAAATAATTACTAACATTTGATACTGGCTAAGATTCAGGTTGCTGATTTAAGAATTCAATCCTAGGTTTCATTAGTTTAGAATACATTATGAAGAAGCTTACAGTTCCATTATGGCTTTATCTTTTGTGTATGTTAGGAAAATAAAAATGAATCCTTCCCACAAAATTAATCAGGTATTGAATTATAGTGATGTCTTACTTTTGCTTTTCTAACAAAGAGGGCATTACCCCTCCCTTGGAAGGAGAGAAGGGTTAAAAAATATGTATGACTCCACAGCTCTAAACTGAGTCTGTTGTCTTTTTCATATAGAGTAATTTCTGTGCTTTTTAAATAATCTGATATGAAACACCATTTCCACACATGTAACTTACCCCCCATTCTGTCGTCATCGAATGTATGTGATATGTGGTTGCCTTTGGCATGGAAACCTTATAAAGGTGAATGTATTTAATTCAGTAATTTCATATTTTCAATGTAAAATAAATTGTAGCTAGGATTTAAGATGAAAATAATAACAAAAGTAACATGATAAATAAACCCATATTGAGGGAATAGTCTGGTCAGGAAAACAATGTATCACTTCTACCTCTACTCTCTGACTGTACAAGATTCTGGGGATTAGCTATTTTCCACAGCTATTACCATAAAGGTAACCGTGTTACTTTCAAGTTCTCTTTTTGGCTTTTAGTTATCTAGTTGACAACTTTATAGCAAGTCAACAATACTTTAGTACTTTATATATATAAAAGTAGCTACTGAAATAAATGCTGTGTTTTCTCTCCGCTGGACTCTGGCTGATTATCTATTTATCAATGTCTATATTTATACTTAAATTTGTACTAGAGATAGAGACATAAAGCCTTATGTGGAGATTTACATGTATTTCCTAGTAGGATTGGTTAATATCTAGCCTCTTTCCTAGAATGTTTTATTATTTTTATAACTCCTTCAGCTTGGATTCGTTGACAGTTGATAATTCTTCCTTATAGATAGCAAATAATACCTGTGTTTGGTTCTTCAAACTCTGATACCTTTAGAACCCCCAAATGTGACTACTGACTTAAGATCTAAAAAGGGAACAGTGTTCCTGTTTTATACCGAGTCAGGATCTTGCTCCAGAAAAGTCATCTCTACCAACAGGTTGGAGGTAGGTAGATAGTTAACTTCACTGAGAAAGAAGGCTTTTATTATACATGTGAAATTTAAAAAGAAGATGTTAAGGTAAATGAGTCAGAAACTTCAAATTTTTTTGAGATTGAGTAACTTAGTATATAAATATTAAATTGTTACCCCCAGTAAAGACATCAGGACACAAAATCGCATGCTTGAAAGGAGGTAGTAAATAGACTCCTGTATTCCAAAGCAATTTTCTAGTACTTTATCTCAATTCCATTTGAACAGAAAACTCTCTAGAGCACTGATTCCCAAGCTGTGGTACACATACCCCTTGGGGTACATGTTGGGTCATTCAGGGGTCCACGAAAAATAATCATTAATGACAAAAAAGCAAGTAAAGTAAAAAAAATGCAAAACATTAGTTATGGAACAATAAGTGTTAAGTTTGAATTGCCATTAATAGAGACACTTCAAAATTAGATCACATTACTGAATGATGAATGGTGAGGGCATGGCTATGTTCTCTTCCCCCAAACCGCTCTTCTACCAATCATTATACAGTTTCAGGGCAACCCATTTGTGATGTTTCTAGAACTTCCCCAAACATATAAATACATCCATAGCCAGATTGTTTGATCAGTTTAGTTATTGATTGAGTAAAAATGAGTTTGTTGTCTCTAATCATGATTCTTATCAAGTAGTTTTTTTTTTATTTAATGTTGACATAGTTTCAGTTATTAGTTAGTGGTTTTTGAATGTGTTAGTTATGAATCAGTAGTTGAAAACAGAAATGGTTAAAAATCCAAAAGTTGATATGGATTATAATCCTTTTCCAAGTACTTCTTAACACATGTCTGCAGCTGTGAGTAATCCCACACTAGGAGATAGTAAAAAGTTGCATGCCTCAGATACTACACAAAAGCAAAGAAAATACTCTGAAGAGTATATTAAATATGGGCTTTCATTTGTAGAGAATGATGACTGTCCTAAGCCTTTGTGTGTTGTGTGTGGAGACATGTTATCCAATGGTTGCATGAATCTCTCTCTTATCATGTGACATTTAGAAGCTAAACATCCTAAGTATAAAAACAAAGAAATAACATTGTTTACAATGCTTAGAGTGGTGTCCAGTTGTTGATTCATACATAATGTTAGGAGAAAGAAGACAATGAGAATGTAGTTGAGGCTTCATATCCTATTGCCTATCGCATAGCTAAATGTGGCAAAAAGCACACTATAGCTGAAGATTTAATTTCTCCTTGCGTTAAGGATACCATTTTGTGTTTGTTTGGGGAAGAACATATCCGCAAAATCAATACTTTCTCCTTTTCAAGCAGTAAAATGTCTTGATGAATTCAGGAAATGACTGATGATGTTGAAGTTATAGTAGTAGATAGAACTAGAAAAAGTCAATTCTGTTTGACCCAGGTCAGGGAAGTATAGATGTTACTGATTCATTTATTTTGCTTATCATCATGAGGTACTTGTTAGGAAATGAAATTGAGGAAAACCTGTTGCTTTATAACCTATTGACAGAGCATATCTCAGGTGATGATATGTTTAATGGAATCAATGGTTATTTCATTGAAAAAGACATTAGTTGGTCTAATTGCTATGCTTTATACACTAACGGAAGCAAGCTTATGTCAGGTTGTGTTATAGGCCTATGCAGCTGAATTAAAGAAGTGGTTCCCCATGTACCATGGAGTCATTGCTGCATTCATAGACAAAATCTTGCATCCAAGCCTCTTCCTAGTGAACTGAAAGATGTTCTTGATGAGGTTGTAAAAGTTTTAAATTTTATTAAGTCACAACCACGAAACTCCAGATTGTTTAAAGTGCTGTGTGAAGAAATGAACAGCATTCACAGCACATTACTTGTACGTACATACGTAAGATGGCTACCTAGTGGCAAAGTACTTACACAGATGTTTGAAGTTAGACATGAAGTCCAGGTATTTTTTGAAGACCATCATTTTCCTGTTACTTCAAAGTTTCAGGACAGTGATTGGCTTTAAAGTCTTGTGTATTTATCAGATATTTTTCTAGAAATAAACAAACTCAACTTGGAACTTCAAAACAGCTCAATCATTATATTCAAAGTAACTGACAAAATGGAGTCAGTGATTAAAAAACTGGATTTTTGGAAAGCATGTATTGAAAGAGGTCAGCCTGAAGTTTTTGAAACTCTGCACAACTTTTTAAGTGAGAATGACTTGCACTTACCCCAAAACGTGGAAGATAATATTGTAAGTCACTAAGTAGAAGGTCTTCAAGTGTTCTTTCATAAGTACTACCCACAGCATGGAAAAGAAAACAACTGGATTGCAGATCCCTTCAATGAAGAATTCTTCAAAGAAGCTAAACTATCAGGCAATGGAAAAGAGCAGTTAATTCAAACTTTCAACTGATTCTTCTTTATATTCTGATTTTAAAAGAAAGTATCTTATTACCTTCTGGGGCAATGCCCGTGTGAAATACAGTTTAGTGAGAAGGCACTCAAATACCTCTTACCATTAACAATATTGAACTAGTGAAGACAGTTTTTCTTTCTTACACCTTCATAAAAAAATAAGTATTATGACACACTTAATGTAAATCTAGATTTAAGACTTTATCTTGCATCTTTTGAGCCTGATTTCAAAGCAAGCTCAATGATCTCACTGACAATGTTTCAACCAACTAGTGATCTGCATAACAATTATTACTGATTTTCAGATAACAAATAAGTATTATTATTAATAATGCATTAAAAGTTTGTTAAATACTTGATCATCATTATCAAAATTGAACTGTCATGAATATTATAAAATTAATCTGTGCTTAGTATTTTTATTGTAGTAATTTTATCTTTTCTAAATTATTATCTCATTTCTACTATTTCACTTTAAGATGGGCACTGAACAAATGTGTCCATACTTAGAAAGAACTGTATTAAAAAGTTTGTAAAAAAACACAGTATCCTTTAATAAACACTTTTACCCCTTGAAAAGCCTTTTAATTCTTTGTTACTATGGTTCTTTGGCATATTGAAGTGCATTTGTTTTTTTGTTTGTTTTTTAGCGTGATGTTCAATTGCATTTGTTTATCCTAATAAATTATTAAAACTACATAGACAATCTAATCTAAAAAATTAGCAAGAGATCCTTTCCCCCTGAATTTCTATGTGATCTATCTAAAATGTTTTCCCTAGAGATAGTTGGATTGAACTTTTACTTTAAATAACTGTTACAACTTATATAAATGGGTTTAAAAGGGGTACACAAGTGGAAAAACGTTGGGAACCACTTCTGTAGAGAATGGATTTATGGGAAGTTTAAAGATAGAAAGGGGATATCTTGTCTGAGAGGGTGTGAAATAAGAACAGCATAGGGAAATACTTAAATTCAAAATGGAGAGAAGCGAATCGTTAACAGAAAAGAGAGCATAATTTTAAGTGAAATAAATCAGAAGAAAATGAGGAAAGAGAAAAATTGTGAGAATGAACTGTTGGTTCTTTTCCAAATTCATGTAGCACGAAAAAGGGAGAATTCTGGTGAGAGTACGACTCACACACGTACACGTTAGTCCTTTATTTGTTGTTCAGTTTGCTTTCTTTTTGCTAAATGAGATTAATTATCTAAGTCTGTAAAGTATTTTCTTGTGCCTGTAGCTATTTTCCTAATTCAGAGTTATTTTAAGTGAGTATTGAGGTTTTAAACAGTTATTTAAAGTAAAAGTTCAACCCAACTATCTCTAGGGAAAACATTTTAGATAGATCACATAGAAATTCAGGGGAAAAAAATCTCTTGCTAATTTTTTTTGGAATGCTTATGTAGTTTTAACAATTTATTAGGATAAACAAATGCAATTGGAGATCACTCTAAAAACAAACAAACACAATTTAACATGCCAAAGAACCATAATAACAAAGAATTAAAAGGCTTTTCAAGGGGTAAAAGTGTTCATTAAAGGGTATTTTTTTACAAACTATTTTTTAATATTGTATTGTTTTTAATTTATACTCTTTTAAAAAAATGAGCCAAATTCAATTTTATCTCAAAATAAAATAATGAGAGTATCTCCTGTTTTGATATCTAGTGTGTGGCTGGGAATCAATCATTCTCATAAGGATTAAATAATAATCTCTATGCCATGAATTTAATTTTTAAATCTCTGATTTAGGACACTGAGTTTTGTTTTCAAATATCCTTAGTGACACATCATTTAACTTTCATCATTTAACTAAGTCTGTCTTTTTGTAAAGATGAAAATAACAAATTTAGATCTTCTAAGAAAGTCATCAGTGTTCAAATTCCAGAGTGTAGTGTATCTGCCCCAAAGTAAAATTTCACCAGGGGTTTTAAGCCAGCAATCAATGTTGTATTATATGTGGAGAAGAAATAGCAATGTAACTATTGGGGGAAAAAGTAGAAGTTGAGAAATTCCCTTCTGAGTAAAATCTGAGTGGGGAAATGGCATGATTTATTGCCATGTACGTGGTATTAGCATGTATGTCGGTAAAACAAATTAAACTTACGTTTCTGCTAATAAGTAAACCAGCAAATGATAATATCCAGAGAACAAATCTCTAAGAAAATCTACCTGATAGTTTTGTGGTTTCTAAATTAGCTTTTAAAATTTTAATGACGGTGTCATAGAGGGAACATCGTATTTCATATCTTTAGAAATATAATGCAACTTTAGAAATACCACAAGTTTTCTAAGAACCCACTTGCTGTCTGTAAATAAGTATTTCAAAAGTTCTCTTAGGAAAGCATTTTTGAGATTTCTACTTGTTGGCTGAATATATATATTGTTGAGTTTTCTCAAAGGAGTCATCTATTCCAAAACACATTTAATAAAAATTATTGGATTCAAATTAAAATGTGTTTCATGTTTTTGTTGTGAAAAACTCCCAACATACTTCAAATTTATTTATCCTTTCAGTTTAAAATATCACATCTTTGGGGGGAAAAAAGTTTCTACCTTTTAAATCAAAACCTTGGATTGCATTACAGGAAAAACAAATCTTGTAACAGAGGAAAAGTAAGGTTGAATAGCAAATAAATTAGATTCAGGCTTGAGATAACAGAAATAGCTGTAATCAGAAGATATGTTTTATTATTACAGATGGAGATAATGGTGAGAAAAGTGTGGGAGAATGCCTAAGGCTTATTTTAAGACAAATGTAACAAAATATTACCTACATGGCTTATTTTCACATATGTATTTTTTAAATGCCTCTTTTTGAAATTTATTTTTAAATAGTAAAGCCCAAATTTTATCACAGAAAGAAGATTAATATTGACAAGCATTAATGAGTGTTTTAAATAGATAATTATCTCTAAGGCCATATCCCCCATAAAGGGATAACCAAGCCAAATACAGTTTAATTCCTGTCATGAAGGAGTTTATAATCTCTTTTGGAAATATTATGCACTTGAGAAAAAAGTTGAGGTGTATTTAGTATCAAATGATTCAGTAGAAAATTTTATTAATCAAAAAAAGACAAATATCAAACAAATAATAAACATGTGCTCATTGGACTTTGAGGAACTAGGTCTATGAAACATTTCATAGAGAAGTAATACTGATTTTTATAACAAGTTGTTTGGAATAATTTATAGAATAAAGGGGAGGAAAAAACAAAAGACACTGGAATTATTTTTATTCCCGGTTAGGGTATTTAAATGTGAAAAAGGATCTGAATTCATGACTTAATCTGAAAAAGAGTTTCTTAACATTTCTAGATCCAATTTTTCTTATATTTCTCCAGTTTTATTGAAAAAATAATTTATATACCAGGTCAGACAATTAATTTCACAACTAATCCTAGCAAAATTGTTACATACCTCGTTGCTAAGTATTACTATGGTCACCTTCAAAGAACTCCCCTTGGGAAGCTGTGCACTGACACCAGCACCAAGTCCACTCTTCACAGCAATTTTGGAACTCTTTTTCTGAAATAGCCACTAGAGTTGTCATCGTGCCCCAAATCTGACAATTAAGTTCTCAAACTTGCCACTGTATGCTTACATTGACAGCACTGTACAAACAACTGGGTAAGGTGTCATAATCTCTCCAAGGTTGATTGTATAGTGCTGCCAACATAAGTGGAAAGTGGCAAGTTCACAAACTTAATGTCAGATTTAGGGCATGAAAAAACTCTGATGTTTATTCCAGAAAGAGTTCCAAAATTGATTTGAATGGTGAGCTAGACACTTGCATCAGTGCATAGCTTCCCAAGCGGAGTACTTCGAAGGTGAGTACAGTGATAGTCAGCAATGAGGTATGCAGCACTTTTTCCTAGGATGAGTTCATGACATTAATTGTCTGACCTTGAACATTACTGCATAAGTTTAATATGTACATCATGGTGTTTTGATGTACATGTATCATGAAATGACTATCACAACAGGTTCAGCTAAATTCCATCTTCTTATATAAATACAATAAAAAGAAAAGAAGAAAGAAAAAGTGGGGAAGGCTTCTCTTTGCAGTGAGAACACTTAAGATTTACTCTCTTAAAAACTTTTTTATATATCATACAACAGTTTTAGCTATAGTCACTATGTTGTACCTTACATTCCTAGTACTTACATACGGTATAACTGGAAGTTTGCACTTTCTACCTTCCTCCGATTTCTTTTCCCCAAACCTTCCCCCTTTGGTGTGATCACAAGTCTGATCTCTTTTTCTATAAATTTAGTTGTTATTGTGATTGTTGCATATTTGGTTGGATTTGTTTTAGATTCCATATATAAGATAGTATTCATTTTATGGCTCTTTCAATTAATGCAGAAGAAAAGCCAACATTCAGAATCACAGAATTTTATGACTAACCATGCATGCTTAATGTATACGTGTGGGTCTCTACATGATGGTGGAGTTGTCAGTGTTATTCCAATGGAATGTGAGACTTAATAGCTGTTTAATTGCATAGAGCTGAAAATCATGGTGTAATCTGTAAGAAACATTTGTTTTGTTGTTGTTCTTTTTTTAAGTAGTGTCTTCTTTTGGTGTAAGAAACTTCTTTTCCTTTGGGAATAGATCATGCCCTTTTTAATTTAATATATAGTTTATTGCACAAAATTGATTTTTTATTGGTATACATATGGTTCTATGAATTTTAATGGATGTGTAGATTTATTTCACCACCAACACAATCAGGAGCTAGAGTAGTTCCCTCAAACCTCCCTCATTCTTTCTTTAACAGTCAACCTCTACTCACACACCCCAACTGCTGCTCTGTTCTCTCTGTATCGCTGCAGTATTGGAATCATATATTGTGGACTCTTGTGCAATATCCCTGAGCAGAAGAAAATCCACCTGATCTTTGATTCTACTGTCTGCTTTTTGCATTCTGGGATTCAATAAACTGCTAATTGAAAACACTATTTCCTATCAGTCACTGGGAATGCAAAAATAAGAATACTGTTTTTGGTTCATGATTAAATAAATCAGTGGCTTCAAAACCGAGAAGAGGAAGAAGAGTGGAGAGCATTTGTTGAAAAAAGGAATCCTGTATAAGTGGACCCATGCAGTTCAAACTCATGCCATTCAAAGGTTAATTGTATGATTCTCAAAAGGTATGTAACATTTATGATTGGCTTCCTTCACTCATTATCTTGCCCTTGAGAATCATTCTAGTATTGTATAATAGTAATGTTCCTTTTTATTGCATGGATGTACCATAGTTTGTTTATTCATTCACCTATTGAAAAACAACTGGGATTTTCCAGTGTGAGGTCATTATAAATAGAGCTACTATACCTATGTTCAGGTTTTTGTGGAGATCTATATACAGTCAGCTCTAACATTATAGTTGTTCTGGAATTTTAATGGAATTGCGTTACATCTATAGATCACTTAGTAAAATTGACATTATTATTGTTGAGTCTTCCAATCTATTAATATATCTTTGTTTAAATCTTATATGATGTATTTTTTGGTTTTCAGCTACAGATCCTAAACATTTTTTGTTATAATGATAAATAAATATTACTGCTTTTGGGGTATTGATAATTTAATTTGTGTTTCCAATTGTACATTGCTTCAAATATAGAAATTTACTTGATTTTTTGCTGTTGATTTTGTATCCTGGCATGTTGCTAAATCATTATTAGTTGTCATAATTTTTTTATAGTTTTCTTGGAATTTAATATGTAGATCATATTATCTGTGGATAACTATGAGTTTGTTTCTTTCCTTTCAATCATGAGAACTTTTAATTTCTTTCAACACTAGCTGGGACTTCAGTATGATGAATAGGAATGGTGGGAGTGAGAATATTTTTGCCTGTTCATGATAGCAAGAAAGAATTAATCTTTAAGCATGATGCTATCGGTAAAATGTTTTGATGTCCTTTATCAAACTAGGATTCTCTTTTATTCTTAATTTACTGAGAGTTTTTATTATGAAAACATCATAAATTAAAAAAGATTTTTCTTACATTAATTGATATGACAATGTGGACTTTCTAATTTAGACTATTAATAAAATTGATTATATTGGCTAATGTCTGAATATTTAACCAACCTGGCATTTACAGGATTAAATTCAGTTGTTCCTGTATTGATGTTCATGAGGGATTGGTTTGTACATTTTTTAAAAATATTTTACTGTTTATACCTGATTTCAATATTAAGGTAATGAGACTTCATAAAATAAGTTAGGAAATGTTTTTCTCTTCTATTTTGTGGAAGAAATTGTGTACAACTGGTGTTATATTTTCTTTAAAGTCTGGGTGATTTCACCAGTAAAATTATCCAGGCCTGATGACAACTTTTTTGGAGAGTTTTAAATTGTAAATATAATTTTACTAATAATTATGGAAATATTATTACATGTTTTATATTGTATGAGTTTTTGGTAACTTTAATTTCTTGAGGAATTAATATATCTCATCTAACTTGATGAATTAATATTTTTAGAATTGTTCACAGCATTTCTTATTTTATTTTTAATGTCTGTGGAAAAGGTAATAATACAACCTTTCAATTTTGATATAGTAAATTGTATCTTCTCCCTTTTTTATGGTCACTATTGCTAGACATTTATTTATTTAATTTGTATTTAATGAACCAACTTTTATCTTTATTATTATTTTCCATCTGCTTGGTTTAGGTTTCTTTTGCTTCTCTTTTTCTGTATTTTTTTTAACATGGAAGCTCAGATTATTGACATTGGATCAGTGTTCTTTTTCTAAAGGAAATATTTACTGCTATAAATTTTCCTCTAAACACTGCTTTATCAGCAACATAAAATTTTTCTCTTGTATTTCTTTACTCTTTCAGTTCAAAATAGTTTTGAATTCCCTTAGGATTTCTTCTTAACCCACATGTTACTTAAAAAAAATTTTTTTAATGAAACATGACAAAGTCTATCTTTGTTAGTTCTACATATATATTTGTGAAACAATATGTGGTCTCCCATAGTTAGAAAGAACATTCCATCAGTGTTTATTAGATTTGGTTGATAGATATTTTAACTCAGTTTTATATACCCTTTGCTGAATACCTTTTTACTATTTCTGTTATCCGGATAGATATTATTATTGGCTTGATTGTGTCCCACCAAAATGATGTGTTGAAATCCTAACCTCCAGTACAACAGAATCTGATGTTACTCAGAAATAAAGCTATTACAGATGTATTAGTTAGAAGGAGGTTATACTGGATAGGGTACTACCTAATCCAATGAGACTAATATCTGTATAAAGAAGAAAATTTTAGGCACAGACATACACACAGGAAGAATCCCATATAAAGAGATTGGAAGCAAAGGAATGCCAAAGACCCCCAGAAACTAGGGGAGATACATGAAACATATTTTCTGTTATAGCCAATAGCAGAAACTAAACCTGTCAATACCTTGATTTCAGACTTCTAGACTCCAGAACTGTTTGGGCTATTTTGTTATGGTCTAGGAAAATATTATAGAAGTGTGGATATCTCTAAATATAATTGTGTGTATACACACACATACACACACACACACACACACACACGCACATATTTATACATAGAGAGAGACACACATATGTATATGAGTTTTTCAGTTCTGTCAGTCATTGCTTCATGTATTTTGAAGGTCTATCATTGCATGTATACAAATTTATTTATTTATTTATTTTTAATGTGGGTAGTTCGCTGGTTGGGAATCGAACCCAGACCACAGCGTTGACAACGCCAAAGCCTTAGCCACTACACCACCAGGGAACTCCCAACATGTATCCAAATTTAGAATTGTTATATCTTCTTAGTGAATTAACCCTGATTGCAGGAAAGTGTTGAATTGATTCTCTCTTATTGTTTGCAAGGTTCTCTCTTTATCTTTGTCTTTTAAAAGTTATTTTGATATGTCTTTCTTCCTGCTTGAGCAGAGCCTCAACGGTTAACTCAAAATGAGGGCTTAGGACCTTTTCAGACTTTTCAACATATTCACATAGACCTAGGCATGTACTCCTGTGTTTTCATGTGGCCTTCCATAGTCCCAGTAATAAGTTGGAACAGCAAAGCTAGTGTGGTCATTTCATACTCCAGCTTTTTCTTTAAAGCTTTTTTTTTTTTTTTTTTGGAAGGAGGGAGTATCTACTTCCATTTAACTTGTCCACTTTTTCAGACAGCCATGCATTTCATCAATTGCATCTAATTGCTTTTAACAAATGCCCCTGGAGAAAAAGCTGTTCACACTGGGAGAATCTGAGTTAGGTCAAATTCAAAATACCTTGCAAGTGGGGATTTCCAGGGCACTACCTGACAGGTCATATTATGAGGTTTGGAAAGAGCTCAAGCCCTATTCTGCCCTTTTCAATAGTTGCTATGATGCTGGTTTTCACTGTGATTGCCTCTGTTGGGTTTCAAGATAACTGTCGCTCTAGAGGGAGGTGGATGGGAATAAGACAAGTTAAAAAAAATAAAAATAAAAAAGCTTGCTTCTTTTTTCACTGAGATTAAGCCTGTTTTTCTAGAATAAACACTTCCTGAGTTACTGCAGCTTTTGGTCCATTTCCAGCATTCTGTAAGATATTTATTACAGTTTTACCACTTTCTTCATTGCTTTTATGGGAAAAAAATATTTAGAGTTCCTCAATTTTAGTATTTGTATTGCTGAAGCAAGCACAAGAATTCCTCATTTTGCCATTTTTACTGATCTCAACTTCAGCTTTCTTTTGATTAATATTTGTATGATGTAACTTCATCTTTTTATGTTTACCTAACTGATATTATAATAGAAATACATTTCATGTAGATCATATGTAATTAACTGATGTCCACCTGATAATTTATATATTTTAATTGGTTTATTTAGAAAGTTTACATTTATTAATAACATATTTGAAATTAGATCTACCATTTTATTATTTCTTTTGTAAATGTTCTGTCTGCATTCTGAACCTCTTTTCCCCCTTTCCTGTGTTCTTTCATGTTATTTAAATATTATGTAATATTCCAGTTTATTTTATCCATTTTTTACTAGCTTTTTTTTTGTATATTTGTACTTATGTGTGTGTATTCAGTTCTACATTCACCTCAGATTCAATATAGAAAACTTGTCATAATATAGGTTTCATTTTCCCTCTCTGTATGATATACATATAATACATACATATTTTATATATAAGGCATCTACTTAAAAAGAATTGAAAACTTCATGAGAGAATTTTAAAATTTTTGGTCTTAATGATCAGACATCATATAAAAATTAAGATAAGAATAGTATATTATCTAAAATTTTACCATTTTTGTTGAGTCTTCTTTCCTACTTAGTTCTCCAGATTTCCTTCTGGTATCATTTTCTTTTTGTTAAAGAACTTTCTTTACTAATGCCTTAAGAGCAAGCATGTTGGCAACATATTCTCATTTTCCTTTATCAGAGAATGTTCTTTTACATCATTCATGATTAATGTTTTTGCTGCTATAGAATTCTCACTTGATTGTTTTGTTTTGTTTTTAGCACTTTAAAAATATTATTGTAGCATAGCGTATGTAACATTGTAATAACTATGAATGGTGAGAGATAGTTATTATACTTATTATGGTGATCTCTTCATAAGAAATAAAAGTTCTAATCATTATGTTGTATACCTGAAACTAATATAATATTGTATATAAACTTATTTAAAAATAATTTAAAGAAAATACTGTTCCAGTTCTAACTGGTCTTCATGTATTTCTAATGAGAAACCACAATAATTTTTATTGTTGCTCCCCTATAGATAATGTCATTTTTTTCTGACTGCTTTTGTATTTTTTGTTTTAATTTTTGGCAGTTTTGTTATGTTTCTGAATACACACACACAGACACACATATATGTGTGTGTCTGTGTGTGTTTATACATACACACACACACACACACACACACATATATATATATATGATGCCAAAAAATGTATACACATTTTATTAATAAGAGATATTATCTATGTATTACCTTTCAAAGTTGAGTTGAATTATGGCAGCAATATGTAGTATGAGATTTGCTCAAAAGATGGCATTAATCAAATGAATGCTAGCATCACCATGCGACAGGCAGGACAGTCAAAGAAAATGGTGGAAGCAGAGGTGGTTTTAAAGACCATTTTGAAATGGTATTTAAAATTTGATTGTTTGAGTTTCCCCCTTGTTCTCCTGACTTAACACCCCTTGACTTCTACCTAAGGGGGACCTTAAAGGATATGGTATGTTGTAGAAACTGGCTACACTGGCAGTACTTCAGGAAAAACTGAAATGGCATGTGTAGCAATCAAGTGGACACTTTGGTCAATGTTGCTAAAGCAGTAGTTTGCTGTAATCAGACATCTGATTTTTCCTATCTTAAAATTTGTGTATATTTTTTGGCACCCTCTGTGTGTGCATGTGTGTGTGTGTGTGTGTGTGTGTGTGTGTGTGGTTGTCTTAGGCCATATACCAAACTGTAGAATATTTCAGGCATTAATTTTTAAATAATTTTTTTAGCATTGTATTCTATTTTCCTCTTTTCTGGGATTCTGATGACATGAATATTAGATTTTTATGGACTTTGTTCAACCTTTTGCTAATAATTTTTCTCTCAGTTGTTCCTACTCAATTTCTTTTACCTATCATCAAGTTCACTGACTCTTCCATCTGTAATTTATTCAAATATTTATATTTTCTATGTATTAATTTTTTTCTGATTATTTCAATTTTTCTATTGACTTAAAGATACTTACAACTATTGGTTGGATTAATTTTATAGTAGCTCTTTTAAAACTTTTGTAGCTTAATTCTAAAGTGTGTTTAATGTCAGCATTGTCATTTGTTGATTGTCTTCTCTCTTATGAGTTGAGATTGTCCTGGTTTTCCACATGCCAAGTGATTTTGGACTGTGTCTTAGATACTTAAAATGTTCTATCATTAGTTTCTGAGGCTTATATACTGTGTGGGGGGGGAAAATGTGTGTGTGTGTGTGTGTGTGTGTGTATGTGTGTGTGATGTTGTTTTACGAAAATTGCCATGGTTAGTTTAAGACCATAAGTTCTGACCTGACTTCTGTGGGCAGTGGGTCCGATTTCAGTGTAGACTTCAAAATTTTCAAATTCTTGGATGCAGTCCATGTGTCAACCACCCCATTGGCTAGTTTGGGGCCTAGGCTCTGGTCTGTTATCTGACTTACCACACATTTTGTTACACTGACTGAAGTCAGATACAATTATGCACAGCTTAGAGGTGAGTTGAGGAGTTTATAAACAACTTTCAGGATTGCTTTTTTGAGCTCCTCCCCCACGATCTCTCCAGTACTCTCCAGGTCTCTGGAGCTTCTCTCTTGGTCCTCTGACCAATAATCAGGGGATTTTGTTTCCATGTTCTGTTGTGTTCTTTTGGTGCTGTGTCCACATCTGGGCCCAGACAGAGAATAAAAGAGATTAAAAGCCTAAGAGTTTTGCTATCTTTTGGGGATCACAATTCCCTTCATCAGAGCAAAAAGAGTTCCCTTCTTCGTAGCTGTGGTCTTACTGGGCAGCCATTGTTGTTGCAGTTACTTCCATTGTTATATTGCACAGTGCTGGTGCACAATAGATGGGCAGAATTTATTAAAAATGAAAGAAAAAACAAAACAAAACAAAAATGAGAGATATCTACACTGTTCTGAGTGTCAGGTATTTCCCTTCCTGCTCTTCAAATGGAATTAGAAACTCTCTAAAGCTTCTCCCAAAGCTCTCCCTGTCTAGAGTTCAGTGACCACCTCGAGTTTTGAGGTGCATTAAGATTGGGTTGAGGAATATCAGAGGAAAATTGAGATGGTAAAGTCACTGTCAGTTCATTAATATCTCATTCCCTTCCTAATCTGCCTGTATTCTTCATTTTTTACAGTTATCAAATAGTAGTTCCATATATCTATGCAGGTTTTATATTTCCATTCTTGTGATAGACAAGGTGCTTTCACCAACTTACCTAGAGAAATAATCACAATAGACTCTTCTTTAATGCAATTGGGTCATTTAAATATTTACTGAGACAAAAGTGTGGTCTTTATATGCATTCTAAGCCAGACTGCCTTTGTTCAAATATTAACTCTATTACTTACTAGCTATAAACCATGTACCAAATATTTAAACACTTTCCGCCTGTCTTCTCACCTTTCTCAAAGGGAACAGTAGTAATAATAGCATCTGCTTTTCTGTAAGTTACTTACTTTATATCTGTAAGTGCTTAGACTAGTTCTTGGCACATAGATAATATTATATAAGTTTTGATGTTACAGTTGTGAACAAAAATGCAGTTTCTAACTCACCATCTTTATTGCACAATCTGAAGAATATCTACTAATTTATAGTAGAAATGTTGGGATATATATAAAATCTCTTTCCTCATTTCAGACTTTGTATAAATGCAGATTATCTTTTGCTGCTTTAGGTTGCCCTTTCCCTTTTATCCTCACCCTTCCCTTCAGTGCATTATATCAGATTGTCCTGTGAAGATGTAGTACTCATGACCTGATCTGACCAAAGTATCAATTAAATCATATAATCAGAAAGCTAATTTAATAGCACTTCAAGAAGGTTATTAATTGTTGATATATATATTTTGGAAAATGTCAAATATTGGGCAAAGGGCATAGGCTGATAGTCATACATCAGCCAGGATTCAAAGGGAAACTTAAAACCAAGCTTCCTCAAGATGAAGATAACAATCAGAAGACTGGTGCTATGTGGGGTGGGGGCAGGGGGACAGGGGTGCATGACAGACCAACTCTCTCTTCCTCTACTCAGGCTAGGTCACTGAGATTACACTTTAAAGATTACAGATAATTATTACAGGTTATTTTTTGTAATATCCACAAAAATTTAAGTCAACAATAAAAAATGGAAAATACTTTTATACTTGATGCCTAGATAAAACAGGAACATAACATAATTCTGTTTGAAGGATATTCTTAATGGTGTCTAGCCTAGAAGAAAGTTAACAGTGGTCTTAGAAAATTTTATGAACTCTGATCAAAAGTCAGAACCGTGTGTGTGTTTGTGTGTGTGTAATATTAGTTGAATGTGTGAGACCTTATTCATTTAACTGTATATAAACACTCTACAATGAGGTTGAGTGGTTAACAGTCATTAAAATGTATAGTATATGGATACATTTAACACCCGAAAATTTTTATTTAAAAAAAGAAACCATGACTTTTGGAATTAGGAGTTTCAAAATGGGCCCCCAACTGGCTTAACCGGATAAGAAATTTCTATTCTCATGCAATAGAATGTTCAGAGGCTACGCTGGTTTTTGGCCAGAATCAGAGCTCCTTGATATCATCATGGCCAGAGCTCTCGTACTTTCTGTCTTTGTCTGGAAGTCTTAAGCTCTGTGTGGAAGCAGTGGATACCAAGAAAGTGTATGTGTGATGGGGGAGCGAGTGGTTCAGTCTACTCTCAGTGGGAAGAATATTCCATTATTGACATTGTTCAGAATTGCTAGCAAATTGTGATAGTAAAAGGCACTTTTTAAGTAGATTTTAGTCTTATTTTAAGTCTCTGTATATAGGAATTACCCAACTGCCTGGATGCAGGATGACAAATACTGCCCTCACCATCTAAGAAAGATGGTGGCAGCCATTACGTTCTCTGTATTTATGAAGAAAGTCACCTGCTTTTCTCCCAGATATCTCAGAAAACTTTCCACTGTTTTCATCCTTCTTACTGGAAACTAATGTATCTTTGAACCAATGCCTGTGGCTAGGGGCATACTTCTCAGTGATTGGTTTAAGCCAACTTAAGTTATGCTAACTTTACCCATACCATAAGAGTAACCATAGGCAAGGGGAAATTTTCCTCCCAAAATTTAGTGTTGTCTTTTACCAAAAGAATAATAGATAGGTGCTGGACAGTTTAGTACATTTTTTTAAAGAATTTTTTATGTACTTTATCTAAGTGATATGGTATAAAGATGGAAGTATTTGATTATTATTATTAGAGTCGCAAGGTAGAATTTTTTACTTTCTCTCATACTGTGACATACACTAAACATCATGTGTTTGAACTGTCCTTCCGTCAAGAGAAGCAGAGACAAAACAACACAGTCCTCAGAACATGTGTCACTTATTACATCTATCTATGCTAACTCTTTGACCAACAACATGCATGGGATTTTAAGTACATTCCAATTTTGCATCTGTATTTGGTTAAATATATGAACTGGTCATTATGTATTTGTCTTGACAGGTTGAATCTACAACCATAAAATACAATTCAATGCATCCTTGAGAAATAATGAGATAACTGACTTTAGACATTTTACATGTATCTGTCAATGTATCCGTCATTTTTCTACATGTATTTCTGTAATAAATAAATAAATAATAGAGAAATTATAAATTATTTACTATTTTACTGCTTGGTTAGTTCTAGCTAGCATGATTTCACCATTATGAACTATAACAGACATTATCAAGCTATGGTTCATGGATCAAATCTAACCCACTGCTTATTTTTGTAAATATGGTCTTATTGGAACGCAGTCCATTCATTTACATATTGTCTATGGCCTCTTTCATCCTACAGTGGCTCAAAATATCTAAAATATATATGATCTTGTCTTTTATAGAAAATGTTTTCCAACTCCTGGATTATACTAATGGCTTACATTTATTGAGCACATGCTATTTGCCAGGCATTAAGGTAAATGGTCTAAATGCATGTTACAATTTGATCCTTGTAACAAACCTCTGAAGCCTTACTATAATCATTCTAGGGATGAACAAGACATAGAGACATAAATAAGCAGTCCTATATAAATAAGAGCATGCTCAGTGAGTCAAATGGAAACCAGGTTTAAAAAATAAATAAAGCCAATTCATTTATCCATTGCTTCCTCACATTCTGAATGTCTCTAATTTGTACTAGGTTCAGAAATAAGGTAATTAACTTAGGAAGTATGGAATAACATAAAGAGCTGTTGAATTGGGAAGTACAAACCCAGACTCCAGGTCTGGTTTCGCCATTAGTTAACTGTAAGGATCAAGAAATCACTTCAAATTTTCTGTTATCAACTTTTCCATACATGAAAAGAGGCAGTACTATGAGAAGACCACTGAGATCTCTTTCAGTTTTTAATGCCTAAGATGCTATAGTATCTAAAACAACAACAAAAACCTCTTACTTATAAAGAATAAAATAGATTTGATATAATTTTAAAATTTGCTTACACAAATGTATATGAAGTAGTTACATGACAAGAAAATATATTGACAAAAATTGAACTGGTTCTTACATGGATGTTCATTATTTGGTAAGGTACTTAAAAACAGGTCTAAATAATTGATTTGGAGCAAATCTAGAGTCAATGTCAGAATATATTGAAAATATATAATGAGAATTATGTGTTCTTTCCATTCATACTCCTCTAATCTATAATAGATTTTATATACTATCATCAATATTTGTTTAAATTTTTAAATTAAATTTTTAAATCATGAAAAACTCAGTTAATTGTCCACAGAATTAAATTACAGAATCATATTCCTTCTTAAAATAATGATGTGCAATTCCTGCAGACATTATTCAGAATGCAAAATTCTCTGTTTTAGGCCCCTAAATTTCAGGGAATTCTCTACAACTATAGAGGAGCACATTCTTCTTATTATCCTAACTGGTCTTGTCTTTCGAGCAACATGAAGAAGTTTGCCTTCACAATATTTCCTTTCAATGTTTCTCAAACTCTATGGTTAATTTTAATTATTGTTAATTAGAATTCTCATCTTAAAGCACAACTAATGCTAAGTGCCACAGACAAAGTGGAACAATTTGACATATGAATTTGTCTTGATTTGTCAAAGGCTATATATACAGATGAGAGATACCATAGCCATATGTAGAAACATTAATCCCTGTGGCGTAAGAAAATCTATCAACTAGTCAGATCGGAAGAAACATCCCTGTGTCAGTCATGTAATGCAAAGATATTAAATGACAACTTTAAAGACAGTGGGAGGATTAGGGAAACAGCCCTCCTGCTGCTTCCACATCAAATTAGCACAATGACAAATTAGCACAGAGCTCCTTCAGTAGAGTTTTGGTGGAGGCTCATATGTACAGGAAGGTGATGCATTCATTTTCTAAGACATGGACTTTGTGTATGTGTGTATGTCTCTGTGTGCACGTGGGCATGCATATGCGTGGTAGGTGAATGTGCCATACATTTCTCTAACATATAAGACTCGAGACACGTTTTGGAAGGCCTGAAAAATAAAGTTGGAAGATATCTGTGCAAGTAAGCCAATCTCCTGTTTAATTTCATCACACAGAAAGTATCACAGAAACTCCTAGTGAGAGAAGACTGAAAAGCCATGGTCTTTGGAAAAGGCTGACTCCTATTCTCTGCTCAGCCTGTATCATAATAAAACAGACATTTTATTTATTCAAATGCTGAACTTGTATTCATTATGGTAGTGGTTGTCCTGTTTGTGTGGTATGGGTGCTGTGAGTGTGAGTGTGCATATTTGTGTGTCTATTTCCAAGGACACTGAAACCCTAGTGCAATGGCTAAAATCAGATCACCCTGTTCAGTACAGACCAAATTACATGACTGGAAATAAGGGAAAATATCTGAAATGATTAATGTTTTCTTCTCTGACTCAATGTGTGTTATGTGTATATGTATCAAATTGCTTAATGTTTTATTTTATCAATCCACTATTAATTCTCTTTTAATAATAATACTGTTTTATGAACACTAGTCTTCAAAAGAAGTACTATTTTCTAGGACTTCTAATGAACATTTATTTTTAGAAAGGATTTTATTTCAAATTTATGAAACATTTATATAATAAATCATCAAAAGATATAAAATTACATCATCGGGTAATATTTATGTTCTCATGAATATAATGTGACTTTTTTCACTTCACATAGAATAGGTCTGTGCCTCTGTCAACCTCAACCTTTTCAGGCGACATTTTCATTTAGAATCTTATCATTTTATAATTATTACTCTTCAAAACTCCCAGGGAGCGAACAAAAGCTTCCTCTTTGTATTTCCATTGTTATGTTTCTTTGAAGAACAAATTAAATTTCAACCCGAGCCAAAATAAACTGTTAAATGACAAAATAAATCTAGAATTATGTGAAAAAAAATTTTAGGGAAAGCTTGACTCTGGATATCATAAGTTCAGGTGTATTTAAGATAATTTACTGCCATGTTTTCCTTTCTTTGTGCAAGGCTGTGGCGCCATATGCTCCCTTTGTAGTAGAAAAGGGAGGAAAGAGCTAAGGTCTGAAAAACATTACTACAGAATGAGCTAAGGAAACTAGTTAGTATATCATTCTATCCTGTCCTGAGAACAAAGACACAAAGCTGAATTTTCTTCCCCAGCTTAACTTCCATTTATCTCTTTTATATACCCTTTTCCTATTAACATCAGTGATAGGAGGTGTCTATAGTCTGAATCTACAGAGTTAATTGCATTGGCTCACTGTACCAATAAAAAAGTTAACAACCCCTTTGGTTATGGGGACATTTACCTAAGCTTCTCCCAAGTACCTTGACCCTGTGGAAGCTAAACAGATAACTTCATTTGCCACACAAAGCTGATATGTCAAATGGACTTAAGTACTTCAAATTTATTAAAGTTATGTTTTACTTTCACATAAAACCATTCAGTAAGCTCACTTGGATCTGTCCCTGTAAGTTGCCATATAAGAGATTTGTTTTATTTCCCCACAGTTTACCATATTGCTAAAATAAATTGCCTTCCCTCTTCCTTTGTTTTGGCTTTCCCTGTGTTTTCCTTTGATTTTTCTGTTTATTTCTCTTATTTTCCTTCTTGCTTCTGGATTCTTACCTTTCTTCCTGCAAACACATCTTTAAGTTGAACTGCTTGCTGCTCAATTAAAGAAAGAAATAAAAGCAGAACTATTTTATTTAAAAAAAAGCGATTGCATTTTTATTCGAAGAATAACGAAAATGCAATTATCAGGAACATATACGTTCACATGTGCTCAAATGTTTCTGAACAATCTTAGTAAGTTCATTGTAAAGAACTTTTTTGAAACAATACTTGGGAAATTTTTCCTTAAAGGGGCTTGGGCATTCCCTAACTTGATAAGATTTTGGAACTCTACTATAGCGTCTGTCATAGTATTTGTGTTATTATTTGTTGTTTTGTTTTGTTTTGCTTTCTCATTGGCTCTTTGTTTTGCTAAACATTAACATTTCATCAGTTTTATATATATTGCTTGAGAGAGAGAGAGAGAGAGAGAGAGAGAAAGATTTTCTGTAGGGGCTGGTAAGTCCAAAATTTATAGGGCACTCATTAACTAGAAACTCAGGAAAAAGTTGAAGTCACAGTCTTGAGCCCCAAATCTATAGAGCAGCCAAGAAAACTGGAAACACAGACTGAATGTTTATAGCACAATCCTAAGGCAGAATCCTTATCTGGGAAATCTCAGTGTTTTTGTTCTTAAGGCCTTCAACTGATTAAATAAGGCCCACCCACATTATGGAGAGTAATTTCATTTACTAAAAGTTAATTGATTATATAAATGTTAATCACAAAATACCTTCACATTCACACAGTAACATGTAGAGTAGTGATGAACCCAACAACTGAGTGCCATAGCCTGGCCAAGTTGACATGTAAAACTAACCATTATATGTTTTGGTGTGGAACACTACTTAATGTGTGTAAAAGTTAAAGCACTTTGAAGGGACAAAAACTATAGATAACCCTGTCTAGGCAAGCCCAGGGGATTATAGCCATTAAGCCCTCTGCTTTTCAACTATTCTGCTCTGCCACTTATAACCATATGGCCTTTGGCAACTTGCTACTTTCTGTGTGGCTCAGGCTTCTTCCCAAAGAGTGTGCTAATGATATTTTCCTCATGGTGGAAGAGCAGTTGCTAGCGGTAGAGAGAGGAATATATTAAATCCTAAGGACTAGTCTTGCACATACTAGTAATCCATACAAGTGAACTATTTTTATTATTTCATCTAATATTCAATATTCATGTGATTGACTTATTACTAGGGTAGAAAGTTAATTTTGTCAAAACTGGGACATATTTGATAATGGAAGCAAGGGTTGTGAATATTTACTCTGGGAAAACAAGCATGGCCCAGTGTCCAGGGGAAACCGTGCCATATGGTTAATCTAGCTATACTGAAATTTGCTATGGATTTCCATTCAGAGTTGAAAGTGCTTACTTAATACATTAAGTTTCTTAACTCTTTGAAGTTTTTCTTTTTTCTTTTTTTTTTTCTCACAACTAGTCATCACGTATAGTTTTATTCCGGCAGCTACAGTGGACACAACTGCCTTGGGCAGACTCTATTCCCTTCTTGTGGGTAGGTAGTGTTAGGGAAAGTTTCATTTTTTCTGAGAGTCCCTGAAGATTAAACAGCCAGTTTTATGACATCAAATTTAATTTCTTGTTGCTATTATTCAATGTATATGTATACCCACATGGGGTCTGGGTCTGCAGCCAGGTTCAAATCACTAAATAAATAATATTCATAGTTATCTCTATTTTTCTATAAGCAAAACAATTTCTGCCACAGGAATTCCATGTTGCCATGACAAGCTATGGCATGCTTAAACCATGTGACATGTGGAGTAGAGATAATATAGTAAAATCCACTTGATAAATAACATATATTTTATTTAATTATTGATATATTTAATGCTCCTTGGTCTAATTGAACTTTTTTTCTTTACTCCAATTTTATGCAAATACTAAATTTTTCTCACTTTGCCTTTTCTGCCATGGTAGGATAACATTGACAACATCTGTAGCCCCAAATTCCAAGTCTGCTGTTCAAAATGAATGTGTGGTAGACTGGTCAGGGTTCAAAGAGAGGAGCTGATCTACTAGCAGTGATATATTAATAGAATACAGAATTTAGCAAAGTGATTATACTTTACACAATTCTGGTGAGAAGTTCGTATAAACCTGCAATACCTATATCTGGTGATGGGCCTAAGGTTAGCAAAGACATCAGCTGGGAAGGCAGACACAAAGTTAGGGGTATCAGAAAATACCAGAAACTTGCAAGGACCAAGGGGAAACACACCTGTTTTTCACAGATCAATGGCACACATGATCTGCAGGATAAGCTGCCACCCCTTCTGCCCATGTGCCTAGCTAGAGTCCTGGGAAGTTAAAAAAAGAGGTCTAGTAAGTCTGGCTGCTGTCTACAACAAGATGAAGGAGAACATCAATAATTACAGCGACAACAAGGTCTTCCTTACAAAGACTTAGATCAGAGACGTCCAATCTTTTGGCTTCCCTGGGCCACATCAGAAGAACTATCTTGGACCACACATAAAATACACTAACAATAGCTAATGAGCTAAAAACAAAAACAAACAAAAAAATAGCAAAGAAATCTCATAATGGTTTTTAAAAGTTTATGAATTTGTGTTGGGCTGCAATCAAAGCTGTTCTGGGCTGCATGCAGTCTATGGACCATGGGTTGGACAAGCTTGACTTAGACTATAAAAAAATGCCTGCTCCTTCACTTCTGCCTTGCAAATCTCATACAAATTTCTATTATGGCCAATTATGACCCAGACAGCTATAGGATGAGAGACTCTGGAAGATTAAGTTCTAGCTAAACTAAGTTGACATTGGATAAAAACACTACCAATGGTTTTACTAAGTTTCTCATGGATAAATATAAATTGGGAAGTGTTAAGTAGTCATATTTTTGTAACTGTTCTTACTCCTCTACCTTTGGAGGCTCTGCTATAATGGAGTCTTTTATGGCTCATCTTGGTGACTTGCTCCTCAGCTGAGATCCACATGCTGCCAAAATTTAGTAGTGGGCAATACCATCATCTAATTTCAAGATCTAATTTTACCTAATTTTAAAATTTCATCCTCCCCAGTTTGAGTAGTAATACATAAACTGAAACCGTGAAAAAAATTATTTAGGTCACTATAATGTTCAGAAAAAAGAATGCGTTTAATGGTTAAAAATGATGACTCTGGGTTTAACCTGGATTTAAAATATGGCTCTTCTTCCCACCAGTTATACTCCGGGGGAGAAATTAACCAACCTCTTTGTTCAGCTTTCTCGTCTGTTAAATGGGAATAATAATAGTAACTGCCTCATTAGGTGTGAGAGTTAAGTATTTCAAACATATAACATTCTTAGATCAATGTTGTGCTTAATAATTCTTGACTAATATAATTATACCACAAAATTGGCATGATTTTGGTATAATTACTTCAATAATAATTGCACAATATCTCATCAAAGTCCTAATGATTAGGAAAATTAATCTGTGTTATCTTTTTAAAGATAATCTCATCTTCAAGAAAACACTATTTTGGATAAGTATTTCTATTTTGATACCATACCTTATCATTTCTTTTCATATGAGAGAATTTTTCCTGAACCGATTTATTAAAGAACTTGGCCTTGCCCGTCTGTTTTAACCTGCATGCCCATGACCAAAATTAAGGCGTCCGTTATCTTCTTCTCTTTCTTTCTTTCTTGAATTTGGATAAATGGGTTTGGCCCTGACAAATGAGAAAGGGGCCAATGCATATATAACCAGCTGCTTAAGGCTTTTAAAGACTGTATTTTCTTTTTAGTTACAGTGAACTCAAGCATATTCATGTATAAAACATTTCCATTGAATCTAGAAAACAGCAATAGCTGTAAGTGTTGATTTTTTGACATGTGAGTAAACCCTGCTTGTCCCAGAATCCCATTCTAAGGAATAGTACTCTAGCCCACACTTTATTGATACGTGTTAACATGAGGTGGCTAGAATACTAGGCAGCTGTCTTTCTGAGCTTTCAAAGGAGTGGATTGAAACTTGGAGCCAAATTTGTTCATATTTGACCATTTTCACCTTGTGAAGTTGTGATGGAATTTACCACTATGCGTTAGGTGGAAAATGTGAGTAATTGCATTCACTTCAGTAAGTAAAATATATTTTTTATTATCATTCTTGGAGTTGAGGAAATTATGTTTTCTAGCTTTGTTGTACATAGATCAAAGAAGAGACTCTCATTTATGCCAGATTTCACTATATATTAAATGAGCTATTTTTGGTGAGATTATGAGGTAACCAAAAACTCTTTTTAGTTTAATTTTACCTTTAACTGGATTCAGATTGCTTTAACTGAAGAGTCAAAGGGCCTGACCTCCAATTCATTAACATAATCAGAAGCACATGTTAGCTACTGGCTGCCAATCTGCGAGTCAGTTACTACAGGATACACAAGACAGCCTTGGAGGTTTTACTCAGTGGTACTCTGGGGGTATTTTTAGGTATATGGGCAGAAAAAAAGTAGGGAGAAAAAAACAAAGAGAGAAAGAAATGCCTTATAGTTTGCATGCAAATTGGAGCCCAACTTTTCATAAATTTAAGTCAGTTGTTTCTTAGGTGTAGAAATCATGGTAATAAGTCTTCCTTGCTTTCACAAATACTCATCCCTAGGTTTTGTTTGTTTGTTTTTGTTTGGTTGTTGTTGCTCTTTTGTTTTGTTTTGTTTTGTTTTTAATAATTCCTGAAAATTCCAGTGGCAGGTGATCTCAATAGCTCCTCATATGACAAGCTCTCTTGTGAAGTAACAGTTCCCAAGCAACTTAAGTTTTGGTAAGTACGTAAAAAGAGAGAGGGAAAATATAGGATTACAAATTTGCTGCCTCTCACATATGCAGAGGTAAGGAGAGCAGAAGAAAAATCTTGATGAACTGAAATAACACATAAAAGTGGATGATGGCTGATCCTTAGGGACTCTATCTACCCTAGGAGGATTTTTGAGAATGCTTTCCTTTTCTTTTTTTTTTTTTTTGTAAAACAAATCTCATTCTTGTAAAAGGAATAAAATATCAACAAAAAAACTTAGAAAAATAAATTAGATATAGTACAGTTCAGGTTTTTATTTGATTTTATTTTCTGTCTTCTGGCAAAAGAAACCAAAATATATGAAATATCATAAATGCTGCTAATACAAAAATGCAGAGACTATCAGAAACTAGGCAGCACTGACCCCACAAGTTAGTGACTGCAAGCCCTACTCTCTAGTAGCGTTGTTTATTCTGCAATCTATTCCATACTTACTGAAATGCTATAATGAGGAGTAGCTTGGTTGTCTCTTTGCTTGGTTTGGGTGCCATGCCCTTCCCCCACCTTTATGTGGTAGCATCATCATAGCTGACTAACTCTGATTTACTGTAGCACCCAATTGCCTTACTCCTATCTGTAATTATGCAAAAAGAGATTTGTCCTTGGAGTCAAATGTTATGTAGGGAAGTTGGTCATTCTTAAATTTATACTGCTTTCTCTCTATAATTTAATTCTCTTATTTTTGTATTGTACATAAAACTTAAGCATTTCTCTCACAGTCAGGGCAAGAAAAATACTGATATTTTTGTGATCCAGAACTACTTCATCCTTAAACTGATCTGAAAGAATGATTTGATTACTTTATCTTTAACCATCCTTTGTGAAGCTATTTAAGTATCACCAAGAATCTCTCTGCCAAACTTTTTTTATACAAATATATTTTGATGAACCATATGGTGTTTCATTAATTCAGTCTCTGATACAGTAATGGTAGACAGTAATTACTCAATAATTTGAATAGATTGCTCTGCTTTTTTTATATAAAGCAGCTGAGATTAATGGGAACATACCCAATAGCCAGATCTAAAAGGCCAGTATATAATTAATTCTCAGTAACCAGTGTGGATTATCCATTTTGCACAATATTTACCATTTTTTGCCCATCTCCCACTACTCACCACTTATTCTATGCTCACCTTACTTTTCTACTATACTTCTGAAGTGGCCTTTTTGTAACACTTCTCAAAACTCTTATGTTGCTAGATTTCTCAGGTTTTCTTAGCCTACTGTTGCTATCAGCTGCCTCTTAAATTCCTACATTATCCTTTTATCTATCCTATTTTTGAGAGACAGAACTGTGATAGAGAGGCTGACTTTAGGTGACTGCCTGCTATTACCTGTATTTACCGAAACAAGCTGATTAATCCTATAAAAACTCACTGTCTTCATCAATACAATGGATGCAATCGCTAACTCATAGAATTCTTATTTGTAGAATAGATCTTCAAAAAATATGTCTTCATCATACTTTCTGTAATTTCTTTTGCCTCCCTAGTTTCTGACTTTGTAGTTCTACTTCAGTCTTTTCTTTTATTGCTAATGAATATTATTTTTCCTTCTATTTAACTTCAATGCTACTACCTAGATGTGGCAAGCCCTCCCCTCCTAAGAGTGTTTCCCCGCATGAGGCCTCACCTATCATTATCTCATGGACTATAATATTGAAAGATGACAAAATTTTTTCCTATTTGGGTTCTATTTGGATTAATGCTCCTGACCTCTTTCGTACAACTTGGTGTTGAATGTACAGAAATACAGATCTTTAATCTTTAGCTCTGTACTTTTCTATACTATAGCATACTAATTCTATAACCTTGTTTTTTGTCATTATTTTTGCCTAATGATTAGACAACAAATGTTTTACTCTACAATCATATGGTGAGGAACTACTTTTCCTTTAAAGAGCAAAATACTGTTTTTCCCCTTTGCTCTTCCAGACTAGAACTCTTTAGGGCCTTTCTATTCAAGGTGTGGTCCTTGGATTATTAACATGAGTATTTATGGAGAATCGCAAGTCCTACCTGTACCTAGTAAATCAGAATCTGCATTTCCACAAGATCCCCAGGTCATTTGTTTGTTTGTTCATTATTATTATTTTATATGGTTTTTATTATCAATATTTTTATTAATTATAGTTCTCATACATTATTATATTAGTTTCTGGTATAATAGGATAGTGATTAGACATTTATATAATTTACAACGTGAGCAAATCCAGTTCCATCTGTCACCATGCAGTTATCACATTTTTATTGACTATACTCCCCTTCACCTTTCACCCATTCCTCCACCCGCTTCCCTCTGGCAACCACCAGCTTGTTCTTTCTTCTATGAGTCTCTTTTTTGTTTTATTTAGTTTGTTCATCTGTTTTTCTTTTAATTCCACGTAAGTGAATTCATGTGGTATTTCTCTTTCTCTGTCTGATTTTCACACATAACATAATACCCTCTAGGTTCACCCACGTTGTCACAAATGTCAGGATTTCATTATTATTTTTTTTTAGGGAAGAGCACGAATGCAGTCCCCCACTACCACACATTATGCAGTCGAGTTTCCCACACTTGGGGAAATCGCAGGGGTCAGCACATCTGCAGTGCAATGGATAAGCCTCGCCCTGGGAAAACCACCTTCGTGTTCATGGTATCTCCCCTGCCAGGTAAGTATTTTTCATTATTTTTTAATGCTGAATAACACTTCATTATATATACAAGGGCTCTCCAGAAAAATAAAATAAAATTCAGCCCTAAATGCTTCTATTAGGGGTGTGTGTGTGTGTGTGTGTGTGTGTGTGTGTGTGTTCATTCATCTATCAATGGACACCTAGGTTGTTTGCATATACTGGCAATTATAAATAATGCGGCAATGAACCCAGGCCATTGCTATGCACAGTAAAGCTTGAGAACTGCTTTGAAATGGCGCTCAGAGGAGGTCTTACTTTTGAAATATACCCTAATAGAAATGATAAACTAATTGCCAATGGAAGTGACAATGGACATCGTCTACCATGACAAAGGAAAGAATAGGATAGATTTTTCTGCTTAGGGCTGAATGAAGCCATGGTAAATGTTGTTCATAACCACCCTGATATTATTAAAAAAAAATTACCAAGTGACATATTTCTAGATTAAAAGGAAATATTAAAACTGGCTTTCAATATTTAAAGCTTGCTTAACTAGGAACACTTCGCCTGACACTGACTCATGTCACTTCATTTCACTATTCTTTTGATCCATGCAAATAGTTACATGGTTTAAAATATATTATCATGTCACCTTTTTGAATGGATTAGATGAAAGCATTTTTTAATACTGGGTGATGAACCCTTTGGCCAAGCCTTGATGAGACAATGTTTGCAATAAAGTAGTGAATCTAGGCAAGAAGAAAGCCCTATTTTCCTTTTCAAAAATAATGAAAATGCATTATTTATACCTACTCTTCCAATAGTGTGCACACTGATAATTAATGAGAAGTTTGTGACCATTAATTTGAGGTATTTCCCTGCATGTTATGAGTTGTCAATCTCGATTTTATATGTAGGATCAAAAAAGTAGCATACCATTAGTACTATTTCATGTTTGATTATAAAGACACAAAGGGTATCATAAGAAGTATTAACATAAAATAAAATTAGCCCTGTTCTGCCTTATTTTAACTTTACTCAGGTTATTATTATTTGTTTTTTCTTTGTTTCTCATTTAAAGAACTAGGTTCCTTTCCCATACTTGATATGTAGTACATCTTTTTTCTCTGAGTTAATTCTGCAAGTCTGGTCTGTCAGCCAGTATAAACAACACTTGATGAATGAGACTCAAGGTGTTTAGTCACCTGAAGCAGCTGTTTGAAGTAACTCTACACACAGCCTGAGGCCTGTGTTTTCACAGCTGTGAGAACTCTTCAAAAGCTTTCCCTCTTGGCCTAGCTCTTTGCTGTGGCTTTAAACTCTTAGCGCAAAATCTGGACTATTTCAAAAGAGCAGAATGAAACTAGAGACAGTAATTTTGCATGATTTTGAGCCAAAAATGGCCTAAAATAAATAAATGAAGTACATTTGAAAGTGCTTTACCTAGGTGGGCTATATATCTGAGAATTGTTCTCCCGCTGTATGTCCCCATATACTCTCTTAAAAGGGAGATGTGTGGCTGAAACACTACGCTTTGTTTATATGGCAGTATTTTCATTCTCTGTTCTGATTCTATGACACCAAGACTAAAATCTTATGAGCTTGGAACTATGCGTACCTGAATTAAGCTTAGGGAATTGCTAGATGTTTGAGAAAGTTCCAGGCTCATAAATTGACTTAAGGTGATTAAAAATGGCATTCTTTGCCAGCCTGATTAGGTGATTCAGGCTTTTGAAGTTCCTCTGATGTCTTCTATTGACCTGGCAAGCTAAACTTATGGAGCGAACTTAAATGTGACCACTACATTTGTTATACGGCTTCAGACTTCCTTGAGCCTATTTCAACAACAGCTGTTTTTCTTCCTCTCTTTTATAATGAAAAGGATATAGAAATCCCAAAGAATCCCATTACTTCTATACTAGAAAGATGTAAGGACCATTTTTGTTCAGAATCAATGTATGTGTGTGTGCGTATGTGTGTGCGTGTGTGTGTGTGCGTGTGTGTGTGTGTGTGTGTGTACAGAGAGAGAGATGAGAGATGCAAAAGTTTATAATATATATGAGTATATTAATTTAGGGATTTTATTTCTAAATTTAGAAAATGGCTATTTTCTTTTTGGAGTTACTTGGCACCATGCCAAATAAAGTACACTTGACTCTTGTAAAATTTTTCTGTGTTTCATAATACATATTCTTTCAACAATTCTTCTTTAATTGATTAATTTATTTAAACAGAATCATATGTATGGTTTATCCACTCACTTCACAAATATGTATTTAGTGTCTGATAAGTGCCAAGAACTGAGTTAATTGCTAAGATTATAGAAGTAAAATAGACAAGATCCTTCTACTACATGGCTTAAAATCTAATTGGTAAAGCGTGAATTAAATAAGTAAAAAAACAAATAATAAGTGTTTTATAATCATGGTATATGCCAGAAAGGAAGGGCCAGATATAATGAGACCAAATAATCTTTAACTGTTTCTATCTTACCTTCTCTGAAGCCTTTAAGATAATGTTACAATCAACACTGATAATGAATTTTTATTATAATAGTATCTTCATACATTGCTTATTAGAAGAAAGTCTAGTTTTTATCATTATGGTTTTTATATTGACTCATGCAGTGCATTTGCCCTTGTATGTTTCTGAATATTTTTGTTCATAAATGTGTTGAAATTTAAATGTACTTTTATTCTTCTCAAATGCTTAATGTAAAATGGAATACTTGACACAACATTGAGGAACTATGGGATCTATAACATTTTGTTTAGCCATATCTTCTGCTTTGAATGATTTTCTAAGACAAAGGTAGAGCCAGGTTTAATTCATCTATTCATTTATTTATTCATTCATTGCATAATTTATTAACTTCCTAATACATGCCACATTTGTTCCTGGGAATACAAAAATGAATAAATTACAGCTCTTGTATTTGTAAGCAAACAATTATTTTTGTGACTAATAAACTCTGAAATTTTAGTGACCTAAAAGGAGTGAGCACATAATAAATAGCCCAAGGGTCCCTGACTAGGTTTTATACCCATTGAATAAGAATAGTTGTTTCTTTTCAAAATGGTTTTAAAAAAAACAAAATAAAAATACTATTTAATGCTATGTAAAAATTATATGAAAGTCAAATTTCAGTGTCATAAATCAAGTTTTAATGAAAGCCATAAATAAAGTTTTAATGAAACGTAGCCACAACCATTCATGCATTATTGCTGGTTGCTTTTGCTGTATAATCAAAGTTAGGTATTTGCAACAAGTATAGGGCCCACAAAGCTGAAAATATTTACTATCTGGCCTATTGCAGAAAATATTTGCTGATCCTTGGCCTAATATAATAGAAATCACTTATTATATTTTTATTTATAAAATGGTTCTTCTTGATCCATAAGTGTCCCTCCTCAAAGTAGCAGCCCAGGGACCTGGAGTCCCTCTATGCCTGTCTCAAGAGCCATTTTTAACATGGTGTCCCACAGTTGATGTTCTTATTTGCAAGATGCTGGAGGAACAAGAGTATATTGCATAATGTATAGGCAAATTTTCTGAGCCAACCCTGGATATACGATACACATTGATCCAGTTCACAGTAGCTTAGTGGGAATGCAATCCAGTAGTCACACTTAACTGTAGATGACCGTGGGAAAGACAGTCTAGCTTTATGACAAGGAGTGAGAGGAGAGGCGTTGAGTCATTAACACCAGCCTCTGCTATATATATTTTCCCCCAAAGTTCTTAACAATTTTAGGCAAACACACATGTAAAAAAGGGATTATATTATTCTGTAATGATTTAGTTAATAGTTATATAAAAGGTAGACTGAAAGCAGGGAGGAAGAAATCATTTAAGGATTTCTACAAATGGTAAACTCAAGACACTTGCTATAAAGGAATGCTAGAATGGCATATAAAAGTTATGGTATAATATTATCAGTTTCATGATAGCAACTTTATATAGAGTGCTAATGAAACTCTGAGATATTAATGGGAGAATGAATAAATCAGAAAAATATTTACAGGGGGGCTATCCTTTGTATGATGAAAATAATAATAGCTACTGTTTATTGAGCACATATTATTTTTACCATACAACAGGAAGTCTTCATGTATTAAATACTTTATCAATCACCACAAACCTATAACATAATTTTTACCATCATTTCATCAATTGAAATAGATGAATTTTTTTTCTTGAGGTCGCATTTTTCTAGCACACTGAAGCCTTAAACCACATCATTTTGACTTAAAAGCTTGTGCCTTTTGACTTTCTGTCATGCTGTACAAACAGGACAACAGATGGACAATTGGAGAGGATCACTCCTTGTAGATGATAATCTATATGCAAATAATTAAGCTAGATAAAACAGAACACATGAAGAACAATGATTCTTTGTGAGTGGAGTATGTGGGAAAAATGGAAGAGACGTAATGATGAGGATTAAAAGGCAGTTTAGACGTTAGCCTACTGTTGTGGAAATCCAAGAAATATTTTTATGTAAGAGAGGAGGAACATGATCAAAATTGGGTTTCAGAGAAATAACTTGGATGTCCACTAAAGAACATATTTGAATGGAGAGATGACAAATATTCTGAAGGAATGGATAAGTAAATTTTTAGAGGGCAAATTTTCTTAGAATGTATCATTCATGAAACAGAAAGTTGACTAAAATTTTCCTAATGAAACTAAATTTTTAAGGTAGTTTATTTCAGGGAAGAAATAACAAGACAGTATGAGGTTTTGGAAGTCACCTCATGCTTTCTTCTTAGTATGTGAAGGACTTAATTAGATTATCAAAGTTACCATAAACAAACTTGTGAAGTAGCCTTGATTCACAAAACATTTACGGAAGACTATGATCTTCATTATTTTCTTAGGTGGAACTTTTTATAGAACTGAAAACAGCAAAAATGAAACCCCTCATGGACACTAATGCAAACATTACCTGGCATTTGTACAAAAATTTTATGAGTTCTTTCTCACCATAAAGGGCAGTGCTTTTTTATTACTCAATTTAATTAAAACGTGTTGTAGAGACCACCTATGCAACACAATTTCTCATTTCCAGAGTTCTAGCAGAGAAGGGCTCTTCAGATCTTTATTTTAGGGATCTTTAGCATTTTTCTTCATTCTCCTTCCTAAGCTTGCTGAAAAGACCACTGGTCTTGAGAATATGTATTTTTGCCTGGTCAGTTAATACTTTAGCTTAAATTTCATATGTCTAAGACTTGGTATTTCTTTGTGCAGTTGATTAGGTTACATATAAATGGATGCATACTGAGCTTCGATTTTATATTTGTTATATTTTTCAAGTATAAACACACTTTAGATACAAAATCAATAATATCAAATTTGAATTTGTTTTACACTAAAGCTGTTCTGTTGCAACAGGACCCCAGGGTATGTGTATGTTTCCTGAGCTACACATAGCTGTATCTTGTTTTTGTCAAAACCATGTTTTCTCTTAAAAAGTCCTCTTATAAGCAGGGATTTGCCCAAGTTCTATACTTCGTTACTGCCATTGTCATTGATCAATGTACTGTGGGATATGTAATAATCAAACAGTAAATGCTAGCTGATATTATTCAAAGTAATTATAATGTCATTCTTTTTGAAATAAGAATCATCCTGACCGTACTAAGAAGATTTGGATGGGGATGATTGTTTAAGGGTGATAAACATAACTGCCATCTATTTTCCACTAGCACTGTAAATATCAGTGCCAATATCAGCAAACTTTATGTGCAATGCTTATATACATATATATGTATGTGTACATAAACACACATATATGTATGTTAGCATGTGTGTGTGTGTATATATATATATATATATATTCAAATTTTCTAATAAACATTAATATTAGTATCTATAATGAGAATTGATACCAGTTCATCAACATCGTTCTTAAATCAGGTTCTCAAAAAAAAAAAAGAAAAACAAAACAGACTTTGAGGCAGAATTTGCTTACAGAAACATTCTGTGGATAAATACTTGTAAAGGAGTGAAGAAAGCAGACCTGTACGGAAGATGTTAAATTATAATGCTGCCACAACGGAGAACTTGGCCTATCCCAGAGGGAACTCAGAGTCTTATAGCCTTGCGGAGTCACCCCACATTGAAGCACGAGGACCGGGCTTTCGTACCGTGCTATTATCACTTGGTAATTGAATGAGGCTTTGTTTCCAAGGAGGGGCATGGGCCTTGAGTGGGGCACTTTCCTTCAACCTGGCATAATCCTCAGTGAGGGGCTGTTAAGGGCCACCAGAAGTCAATATTACCAGGTCTGAAAGGATAATTATTTCAATTTTTAAAGATCTTTCTGGGCAGCACACCACAGTATTCACTATAGTTCTTCTTGTTCATTTTTTTTTTTTTTTGCATCTCTCAGACAAACTTGCTTCTTATAACAAGTATATCTCACAGGGACTAGCTCTACCCAGATTCTAGTTGGTGGAGATTTTACCAAAAAGGTCAGTGGCATGAAATACAATATTCATTAATGCAGGTGGTCTCAGATCTGCAATGATATTCACCATCATCCTGCTAAACCACCTATTCTAGATGCCACTCACCCTGGCTAGCACGTCTGCTGTTCTAGAAAGCTTTCTAGATGAGAGATCCAGACTCTCATATTGAGAGGTCTGAGCCCATGATCATTAACAAATATTGCACCAAGGCTGCTACTACATTTGCCCATTTATTGTCAAACTAAATGACCCGGTGGATCACTAAGTATGAAATTATACTTCCTTGGTTCCATTAAGCAGCACTATTTCTACCTTCACTTGATGATTGAAGTCCATACTCCTGCCAGATGTTGACATCTTTCCTTGATTCCTGGTCTGTTGGCATGAGGAGCCCAAAATAACTGGATGGCTGACAAAAATTAAGTTTAATGGCCTTTTTCACCATATCCCCTAAGGACAGTATGCCTCTTCTGAGCAACCGGATGTCTAATCCCAGGGTTACAGAGATATTAAGCACCAATTATCCAAATAAGTTACTGGGGTGATGACAAGTGAAGCCACCCCTGTTTCTTTCTGGTTTCTGGACCCAAAGATTCATGTACTAGGGATATAGCACCCTATAATGATAATTGATTTAGGATTTATACTGTATCCTATAGTATGGTGCCTCATCCTTAGAGATTATTATCTCTGACCTGGTCTTTAGCTGTACTTCTGAAGTTGTTCCATTATTCCTACAAGTAAACAGCTTCTGGGTTGTAGAATATGTGACTGGATTAGCCAATCCCATGATCATGAGTCCAGGTACTGGTGTACCTTCTTTGCAATAAAGTGGTTTCCTTCTTCTGATGTAATGTTATTTGGGATACTTTGTACATGAATTGCTCAGACTGAAAGCCTCAATATTGGTACTGGCCAAGGCCTTGCAGGCGGAAAAGGCCAACCATACTTGAAACAAGTATTGATTCCAATCCAGATGAGTTGTGCCACACCAAGGAAACAATGGGAGGGTTCTGTGATATACCAGTTATGTCCATTTCTGTTATACTTCAAAGCCTGGAGATACGATGACCAGATGTATCTATTCACTCAAAGGACCCACACTGAGCTGGGCCAAGACCAGGATATCATTTATTCTCTGCCTTACATATATTTTCACTTAATTGAGTCTCTGGATTTCCATTTCAACTCAGATCCTTTTTCAAGCAATCTTGGAAAGCTTGGGTAGTCCCTTTGCACCAGTATACGGTTTCCAAAATAAATGATCAAGGTTTTTTTGTTTGTTTGTTTATTTAAGGTTGAAGGAATCACTATCATATATAATTGTGCTATTATAAAGTTCTTTCTGGGAACCTGTCTTTTAAGTAGTTGAAGGTTTCCATGTCTAAAAATTGGCTTGCGTCTGAAAATAAGGTGCAGTATTTTAACTATTCATTGGGATAGTTATCCTCAATCCACTCATCTTCCAACTTTGATGACAGTTGATTGAATAAATTAATCAAGACCCCTGTTGACTACCCATCTGTCTTGCGTCTAGGGGTACTGTGTGCCATTAAATACATGCATAGCTACTTGTATATAGGGACCCCCTAGTTATTCTCACAATATTGCACATTATGAAAACTGTACATACTTTGCTTCTGACATTTGTTACACCATTGCCTCTATTATTTCAGGATGTTTTTCCTATAAGGAAAAACAGTACTTTAAATGCATCTTCTATTATTATTCCTGGCTTAGAGAGGACATCCACCTCTGAGCTCCTTAGACATACTGGTGCTCCTCTCACCAGTGCATTCTATATTGCTGTTGTAAATGGAGCATCCTCTAGTTCCTTCCATGCAACATAGTTTAATGGTGTGTTTTGCCAGCATGACATAGTATATTCACTCTTTTGTACTTCTCTAGCTTTTGTGATCCCTTTGTGCTCTGTCTTGTAGCTATTCTGTCATTTTTACTATACTTATTGTGTGCTGTCATTTTCCAAGTTTCTGAGGTTCGCTATAGCTATGTAGCACCATCTTCAGGGAAACTTGTCAAGGTTTAAATTCTGTATTGTGATCATGGAACTTCTTCCATAGTAACAAACTCTCTCCTATCCAACTACGTTCTACTCATCTTGATTCAGTGTCCTTGGGAGTAGTCTCATGCATACTCTCCTGGCTCTCATTTGATTGAGTCCTGCAGCTCCTTCAAGGTCTCATTCATCCTTTCTCAGTCTAGCACATACCTGGTTGGGTTATTTTATGACTTAATCCTAGCTACTGGCCCTCTTATCATATACATTGGTATACATCCTAAATGATCTTGCAGGACAGAGATGTCTATATCATCTTTAAGTAAAAGAGAGAGGTATCTGCTTGTGTTCATCCAAAGAGGTTCAGAAAACCTTAGAATTCAAGATTATTGAGTGTATTCATCCAGATGTCCAGATATCAAGTCTCAGGATCCCTCTCCTATCCATTTAGATCTGTAACTGTTAATGTGTCAGACTCGTCAGCATTGAGAATCCAATCTTCTCTAGATCTCTACCGTTCTGATCATCAAGTCCTGTGTGTGATCTTCAGCTTTTTCTTTGCTCTGACTTTAGGAGATCAGAATGTCTTCTGGTTTTTAGAGATACTCTTAAATTTGTGATTAGTCACTGTCACTCTTTATCTTTTCTTTCTCCAATACATCGATAACCCCCAGGAATATTTTCTTATTCTACAGTTTTTATAATTACTACATCCTTTCAATGTCACAGTGATTTAAAATAGTGAACCCACCAATGCATTCTTTGACACTGATAGCCCATATCAGTGTAGCTGTGGTGGAAGTTTTTACACTTGCACCACACCACAAACCAGAGGGTATCATTACTGTATCTACTACCACTAATGCCACTCTCATGTCAGTTTGTATGACAGTCTGGAAGCTGATGTTTTAGATCCAAATCTCTTCTAAAGATTAGTTTCTTAGACCTTCTATGCCACCCACTGTCTTACAACATGTTCCCTGGAAACAAACTCTAAGGCAGAGATTTGTGTGCAGGGAGTTTATTGGTAAATATCTTCAGAAATAACACAACAGGGGAATGAAGAAAGGAGCATTGAACCAAGGGAGAAGTTGAACTCTGGGCCACTTGTGGCTTGTGAAGAGGGTTAAAAGCCTTTATCAATCTTAAAAGGCATCCTGGAGCTTAGGTATCCCTGTAGATTTGTCCCAAATAGAGGAGAAAATCATGAGCCTTTGTAGCCCCTCATTGCTCAGTCATTAAACGTGGTTGCTCTTGGGGATGAGGTATGAACATGGTGGGCAGCTTTCTCACCAAAGGGCAATTTCCAGGAAGGGACCCAGCTGAGGACCATTATCAGCCAACATTCTTGACAACTTAGGAAATAAATGCTTAGTCTTGAAGTGAGGTTGTGAACCTCAAAATTTAGTAGCCTAAAACTTTGCATCTACTAAAAATAACTCTCATAAATTAATTCTTAAATTGAATTAAACCATTATAAAATTGTTTGGGTAATCGTTCTTACTGTAAGAAATATTGGCTATGAGATTGACAGAATTATTGTAATAACCCATGTTATTTCCTCCACCAAAGACAATAGTCAAGAAGGCATATACACATAAAAGAATGAAATAAATATGAGATAGAAAAAGGAATTATCCTCACCCATCTTCATCAACTCATCTCTATCTAGAATACTATTTTTAAGTGCGAAATTATACAGACTTGAAGGCCTGGTGGCCCTCCTGTCTCTTAATAATATTTCAAAATAGTAACAGAGAAATAGTGTTTACTATTTTAACTATGAAAAATTACATGATAATCTGCCTTGAATATTTTTTAATTAAATTCTCTAGGTCTTTTTCCACCATGTAGTTATACAATCAGACAAGTTATAACCAAATGAAGAGAAACAGAATAAGTAAAATAAATTGATATAAAACATGATTGCATGGTGATGGTTGTATGGTGGCTGCCTGGTAATGACTGCTGGTGATGAGTTCTACAATAAGAAATTTAAGTGGAGGAAAGATATAGGAATTGCTAACATGGTGGAATTTTAGATAGTGAGGATGGTTACCCAAAAAATCTACCATTTTGGAACAGACCTGAAGGAAGTGAGGGAGTAGTAGTCTTTGCAGATATGAAGAGGTAGAGTCCTCCAGAAAAAGAGAATAGCAAGTACAAAAGACGTGTGTATTCAAGGAATAACAAAGCATGGAGGGAGGAGAGGTAGTTTGAATATGGGAATTAGTTTTAAGACACTGTAAGGATTTTGGCTTTTAGTCTCAGTGAAATGAGAAGCCATTTGGAACTGAGGAGTAACAAGATCTGAATTTGTTTTAAAAGGATCACATTTACTGCTGTGCTGTAATAGACTCCGAAAGGCAAGGACAGAAGTGGGGAGATCAGTCTGTAGGCTCATGTAATAATTTAGCTAAGAAGTTATGGGGGAGACTATGATGATAATGAAGGAATTTTTAAAAAGTAGTCAGACTCTGGATGTATTCCGAACGTAGTAGCGCTGCCAGAATATTATGCAGAGTGTGAGTGAAAAGAGTCAGGGATGACTTCAACTTTCTATTTAGATTGAGTAATTAGAAGGGTGATGATGCCATTTTTGACCATGGGAAGACTAATACCTAAACTCGGAGTTTAGGAGACAGGTCCAAACTTAAAATATACATGTAGGGCATTACGGCACCGGAGAGCTCTAAGGAAGCAGATGAACAGCAATGGAACTAGAAAAGGGTAGGAGGAAAAGAGGGTGATAGACACTGTCTTACAAGAGAATGAAGAAAATGTTTTGAAAAGAAAAGTCTTTTTTTATTGTAATATACAGAATACTATAAATTATAAATATAGGCAACCAATTTTGAAGAAGTTCTTGGCTATAAAGCAGTAATCCAAAAAGCCAGTAAACATTTTCTCAATATATAAGGTACAGGTGATTTGATGCTACTCAGTTGCTAGCTACCAAATTTGAGATAGTTCTATGTATTCAGGCTTATTGAAAGTTCAGTTTCCAGGAAGAATATCAATATATTATTTTATGAATAATATTCATTTGGAAGAGGATATATGTTTACCTTGCCTTTTTCAAATTCTGTATGAAATGTTCAAATTGATAATTGCTCTTAATACTGAAGTAATAATGCAAAAAATATATATAAAATCCACAGAGTCATCATCATACAAAAGTTTAGAAATACTCAACTACTTTTTTTTTTTTTTAGAAATACTCAACTTTTTAATACCTAGAATATTGCTAGGTAATGGTCTCTCAAACTTAAGATCTTCTTATATAGCAGATAAAATACCTCGTTTTTATTAAGTGATTGAGTGTCTCCTTTGCCCTTGATTAATTTGGGCACCATCTTACAGATCTCATTCTTCTCATTTTTGGCTTTCATGTTGTTAAACTATAATGCCGTTAACATCTATTTCAAGTAATCTCCCTTCCCTGGTGATTGATGTTAGATACAACAATTATGATGCCAGTGCTCGGGATAATTCTTCACAGATGTTGTCAAATTACAGGTTAAATGGGGAAATGAGTTTCTTTCTTCCGGCCACCCACTCCTCATTCCCTTGAAATAGGTGCGTGGTGCTGCGGATCCCATGCTGTAGGTATGCCAGTTCCCTAGCCTGTCACTCATCTGGTTTAAATGACTTCCATTTGTTATTTCAAGAATGACAATGTTGTGTTCAGAGTGCTTTGCAGGTAACAAAAGACAGTAATTCAACCTCAAATTTTAACTGGCGAAGGAAAATCCATTGGGTCTGGCACAGTCATGCTGATTTTTCCTCTTATTATAAACATCGTTTGCCATTACTAATAGAAAAATAAAATGATATGATGACATTGATTTTCTTTAGACTATTATTGGAGAAGGAAAGCCGTCTTGAGTTGGTAGTTGCTAAGGCTAGGTGATGGATACATTGTGATTACTTCTATATCTGCTTAACTTTACATTAAAAAAGCATTAAAATAAAAGCAGTTTATGTTGTCTTAACCCTTCATAAATTTTTATGTTCTCATAGGGAGGAAACACAGAAATTCCACAGGCAATTCTCTTCTTGGTTATTTAAAATAATGAAGTCATATTTTCTTGGTCATTCAGTTGGACCAGTGGATTATGGTATGGCATTCCTTTAGCTTTGCATTTATTTTTGTAACTGAGTTCATTGCATTTCTCAGCAGAGAAAGAAGGGAAGGATATGAGATGAGGGACAGAGAAAAAAAAAAGGAAACTTGAGTTGCCAAATAAAAAAGTAAGTTTAGAAAAAGTTCTGGGAATTTAGGTGTTAGCCTCACCTAACAGCTGACATACTGAAAGCCAAGAAAGTTTGATGTACATTTTAGCTGAAATTCCTCCACCTGTATAAACTAAGTGTGATTATTTGAGGTATTCCCATAGAGGTGTCAGGAGGCTTTATTAATAAATATCAGTGCAGAATTTAAACTTAAAGACGCTCTGTATCTCCCACTGGAGCAGAAATAATTACAGGTATTTTCTGTTCTCTGGCATAATTCATTTTAAACACAGTCTTCCTACTCAAGGTAGAAATACTATAAGTAGCCCTTTTTTTTCTTCTTTAAACTATAGGTGATCAAATGTTCACCTGATGAAGCCCAATGTATCTTGGCAATATTTCATTAAAGTCATTCCACCAGTAGAGTGGTCTACATTTAAAAAAAAAAGTCTGTAGAGAGAACATTGCTTTCCTTTAAATCACTTGACAGTATTTCAAACTGTAATAATCAGGAAGTATTTCCAAGTGTCTAATTGAAATTCTTGCTATCGTAATTTAATATCATTAACTTCGAATTTTCAAGGTATTTTCATCAATCTTATTTCATCATTCTTACTATTTTCTAATGACTCAGACATAATTTTACTTGTAATAACCTGAGTGAGTTCCACTAGAAGACTTTCCAGGCAAGAGACTAAAAGGGAAAAAAGAAGATGGATGTAGATGAACCCAGAAATATAAAAACTTCTTGGTTGTTTGAGTGATTTATGATGAAGTGCATATAATTTTGATTTTACTATCTTAAAATGAAGGATAAATCCAAGCTTGGTCAATATCTATATTCAAGTCAATACAATCTAAAGGTGAGATATGGCAACTGAGGTCTCCAAGAAGATGCTGAACTTAATATGTATTCTGCCCTGTTTGCATTAATAACTAGGAGCATTAAAAAGATAGGTCTTTTGTGTATGTATATGTAGTTATGGGGTTCAGAAGAGCTAAACAAAGTTTTGGTAGATAAATTACAAATATATTTCCAATTCTTCCCTTTACTGTACATCCACACCCTTTATCATATGACTTTACAGATGTTCCCATTGAGCAAGTGGAGTCTGTTGTTTCAGCCCTTGTATGTGGGTCGGCTTGTGGCTTGCTTTGGCTGACAGAGCACGCTTGCATGCTCTTCCCTAGACCTCTGCCAGTGTAACAAGTGAAAGCCTGGGCCAGTCAGCTCAAGGGTGAGAAACAATGGAGGAGAACCGTGTGGCCCCACCAACTCCAGACACAGAGCCTCTAGGAAACACAACTGAGCGAGCCAGAGGAGACCAGAACAACTGACCAGCCAAGCCCAGTCTCACCTAGGGACTGTGGAATCATAACACAAATAGACGCTGGTTTAACTCACTAAAATTTGCAATTATTTGTAACACATCAACAGGTAACAGATACAAAAGTACACAAAGAATATTGAATTCAAAGATAAAACTCCTTTTTCAGCAGGGTTACTATAAAACAAATCAGGAGACACAGTTACACAAATTTGAAAACTATAAATAAGGTAAAGCAAATTGTTGCTACTCTATAACTGCAGTAACTAGATTGAACTTAACTTTTGAATGTGTTAGCCATCCTGCTTAATTTAGTGTCATGGACAAACACCACACTTTCTTCCAGTGTTTCCCAAAGGAAAGGGAGCTGCTATTTGCACATTGTTCTAGACAATTCCTTTGCTAATGGAACTGGAGATTAGGATGTTTGATATCCTCAGCCTCAAATGTTAAGTGCAGTAGTGCTTTCCTGACATCTGTAATAACCCAGATGTGTAGAAGTTCCTTAAAATAATGTAATGCCCCAATAAATAAATAAACGGATAATATTTTATTCTTGAGAGAAACTGTGTGTTTACCTAGTTGACTTTAAGAGGCGAATGCCTATTCTCTGGATTATAGAGATGATCAATTGAGAAATGGGAATTATGTGTTCTGTTGCCTGTTCTGAATACCCAGCACTTAATCAGAGCATCTGGCATAGAGTAGGCATTGAATAAGTTCTTTTAGATGCATTGACTGATCAGTGAGGAAGGAGTGGAGAAATTTAACTGCTCATGTATGGAGGCATTCATTCAAATTTATTTCAAGTACTTCTTTCAGTGTTTATAGAGGTCAAGAAGATAGTCACCAATGTGAACTCATTTAACTCATTTAAAGTAAATGCCTTTACTGTCTGAACAGGGAAGTTGAAACTGATTACTATGGGTTCTAAGCCCCTAAACATGTATTATCTCATTTAATCATCCCAATAATCAATGGTATTATTTTCATCCCCACAATATGATTTAAAAAAAAAGAAAGAAAAAAGAAAAAGAAAAAAAGGAGAAAATGGGGACTTGAGCAAACACCACCTTGAGTAAAGTTGGCCAACACACTTATATATTTTTGTACTTTTTAGTTAATTCAGCTAATTTTCTCCATTACCCCTAAGTCAGAGTTTTAACCTTCTGATATAAAATGAAAAATTAAAAATGGGTGTTTTGGAGAGTTACATTTTAAAGTCCTATCTTCAGGGAGTTTATTTTTAAGAAGTTTATTTTCAGGGAGTTATGTGAAAAATTCAAATCTTATTTAATAACTAAAAAAATAATACAAATTCAAGTTGGAAAAATGTTCTAAATATAAAATATCACACAATGGAGTTAGGGGTCAGATAAGATTTGTAGGAAAGATTTCTTTGAGGTTGATATATGAGCAGGAATTTGAATTATATGGTCACTAGCCATGGGGAGAGGTAAATAAGGTGGTAGAAAACCTATATAAAGTGATCAGCTCAATGCTGAATACTCTAAAACTGTGCCACCATGGTGTAGCTTTAGTTAACCTAATCATTGTGTTTTTGAATTATCATTTCAAACATATCCAATATCTATACTCAAATTTCAAATTTAATATATAAATACCCACTGTTAGGTGGCACAGCTACAAAAATTACAAAACATTTTTAAACACATTAGTTAAATGTGGTAAAACAAATTTTATCATTCATTGATAAAACAGATTCAGATCTACCAGGAACTTATCTCAGGTGAGGATACCAATTTATTTTTTAGTGTATAAACACAACCCAATAAAATTTAGAAAGGCAAAGATGAGAGATACAGGAACCAAATTGGTAATTTGGTTGGTATTGGGAGAAAGACATCAGACAACCAACAATTTAAGTATGATGTGTGTGGTACCTTAACAGAGAGAGACGTGGTTCTTTTGAAACCAAGAAAAAGGACATTTCAAACCGAATTAAGGTAGTCAGTAATGGCTTTCTGTTTAATGTGAAGACTGAACTGACTAGATGGATTTCTTTTTCTAATTGAGATGAAACTCACATGACATAAAATTAACCACTTGAAGTGTACAATTCAGTGGCATTTAGTACATTCACAATATGGTGCAACCATCAAAGCTACCTAGGTCCTAAATCATTTCACCACCCTCAAAGAATACCCATTAAGCAGACACTGCCTGTCCCTTTCACAGCCCTACCCAGATATCTACTAATCTGCTATCTATTATTATAGGTTTAACTATTCTAGATATTTTATTTAAATTAAATAATATAATATATGAAATTTTATATTTGCCTTCTTTTCACTTATTTTGAGATTCATCTATATGATAGCATGCATTAGTACTTATTTTTAATAGCTGAGTAATATTACATTGTATATGTATATACCACATTTTGTTTATCCATTTATCCACTGATGGACATTAGAGTTGTTTCCGTGTTTTCACTATTGTGCAAAGAACTGCCATGAACTTTCACGAACCAGAGTTTGTTTGAATACCTGTTATCAATTTGGAGTATATACCAAGGAGTAGGATTGCTGGTTCATATGGTAATTCTACCTTCTAGGTAAATTCTTGATATGGGTGTCTGTAAGGTAAAAATGATGCAGAAAGGGAATAAATAAACATAAGAAGGCGAGATAAAATGCCACTCCTAGAGATAGGCATGATCTGGTATAGTAGCTTCAAAAGGCAAGTGTAAGGGAGAGATGGAGAAGAATACTAAGGAATTACATAGAAATTTGATCATAAAGGACTCTATGAACTAAAGAGCTTGGAATTAACACTATGGGAAAGCTTTCATGATGAGAATTCCAACTCTTAGTCTCAGATGCACTTAGGCTTAGACCATGAGTCAATTCCAATAAAAGCAGGAAGCATATGTCGGCACATGGGTGTTTAGGTGTTTGATTTATTTAGGTGTTTAAGCATAAATGTAAAAAAATATTCAATGATGACCATAGTGGAGATAAAGTGGCTGCCAGTAAAGAGAGATACATGGTGAGTTTTGTAGATTAGCAAAGTCACTGTGGCAACAATATTAGTAATGGGTTACAGGGCAGCAATGGGCATGAGGTTGCATCTGAAGGCAAAATGAAATTTGTTCAGGCAAAATGTGCTGAGAGCTTCAACAAAGGCAGTGCTAGTAGAAATTAAGTAGAAGAACCATATTGTAGAGGTTTTTTTTTGTAGAGATTTTTAAAGGATAGAATTCATAGTACCAGTTTCTTGATTGGATGGGATGTTTGGGTAAGGCAATGAGGTATCAAAGATAACCTCTTGAGTTAGATATTAGCCAACATAAGGATTTTAGTCCATGAAAAAAATAACTTATTTTTGTTTATAGTATTATCTTATGAAAAGCAAATAAGTCAACAGTTTTTGTTTGTTTGATTGATTGTGTGTTTTACCTATTGATAGTAGATAACTTGGAAAACCCCTTTCCAAAGCGCTAGAGATTAGAGATGCTTAGGAGAATGCCTACGTTATTTCCACTTGAAAAGGTGCAAGTGAGTTGTTTCTAATGAGTATATTAAGCACTATGTTAAATAACACAGTCATGTTTCTTTGATATCCTTTGGTACTCATCAAAAAACTTAAGATTTTAAGTTAATTGCTTACATGAATAAAGAAAGCTGAGGCAAACATTAGAGCCCAGATAAACATTGAAGAGATAAAAAGAAGCAATATCTTTAAAATTAAATGTGTCCCATGATTGAATCAGGGTTTCTCAACTTTGGTACAATTAATATTTAGGAACAGACAACTAATTTTTTGTATTGAAGAAACTTACCTGCTTTGCATTGCAGGATCTTTGGAAGTTATCACTTGTCTCTACCCACTAGATGCCCCCTCAAGCTATAAGATTTAAAAATGTATTAGATATTGTCAAATGTCCCATGAATTATAAAGTCATCCTGGGTACTTAAAATGTGAACTGTTCTTTTAAGCAACATTTTCTCCTTTTGATACCTAATATTAATCAATTAATTTGTAAGATTTGTTCTGCTAATTTTCCCTGTGATTGAATGCACCAAATTCATGATGTGATATTGTAACCATAGTCAGTATAAATTGAGACAATGTTTAGTATCAAGATACATGCTATAGTTATTTTTTAAAAATCATTCAACAAGTTGCTATTATTGATGGCCTGCGGCCTATCTTGCATTGTACTAAACTCTTTGGAGGACACAAAATCAGTTCATTTCTTTCAAATACTTAATAATATCCTTGAATTGGGCAGTAATGACTTCAAAATATCTGTATAGGAATTATTCAGATGGTGACATTGAATGTCATCTGTTAAAGATGCACAAGAATATAAGATATATAATTACTATGTCCCTGAAATGCTGTGTGAGAAGAACTGCCCCAAATCAAGTACTTGATATTTTCTTTACATCAGTGAAACATAAACATTTGGGTTTGTTTATTTGGGCAGCTAACAACCCCTTAACTAATATCAGGCCTTATCTGAAGGAAATCTACCATGATATTAGAGTTTTTTTTTTTTCTTTCACACTTAAAATATTTTCATAGTTATACAGGAGCTGTCTGGAAAAAATCCAGCCATAAATGCTTCTATTTCTCATATTTCATGGCTGGATACTTTCTGGACAGCCTCTGTATATACCTGTACCTACAGTGTGTAAACATAGTATATAACAGATATAGTTACATTATAGTTAACCCAATTTTTATTAAAAAAGAATCTAATATTGGCTCTCTATTGCCATTATTTAGAAACCATGACAAAATAATATTTTTTCAAGCTTGCTGATGTACGATATAACAAGAAGCCTAGGCTTCTATCGTAAAAGTAGAGTGATGCTCCAAATCTTTGTTTAGATAAAGTCATTTACTTATTTGAATTAACGGCAGGATTTATACTGCTATCTACAAGTAGATATCAATCATTAAAGAGATTTTATAGCTTTTTGACATTCAGTATATTATGCAGGTTTAAAAGGGTCTGGAAAATGAATGAACTATCTAAGCTGAATAACTTTCCACTTGTAAAAATGTTTCTTAAAGTACAAAACCCTCCGATTTAAGACTTAGTCTTGCTTATTTAAGCACATGGTAAAATGTAGACAGGTTTTTAATTTGACAGAACAATCCTGATGGAACAATGAAGGCTCCACAGGGCTAAAGCCAAAATGAAAAATGACAAATGCATCGTATTAGGAGAGGTAATTTAAGGAATGCTTAATTTTAATACTTTTTTAAGCAATACTATTTTATTTTTCTTTTGACATGAGCCCTCTTTCTTACCCACAATAAGTTTAAATTTTACATGAACAGGGTGTGTTTTTATCTCTGAAATTAAGATTCCTTTGAGCCAGCGCATGTACCTGAGATATTGCAGAAGCTCTCTTGTATTACTTTGCATATACAATAGCTTCCTTTATTTTTAAAGGAAGACTCTTACAAGAGTAATTTCAATTTACCAGTTAGTATCTTAGATGAAAGCCTAAAATCCTCTGGGCAACCAGGCCTCCAAGGCACGCATTAGCCATTTGATAAAGCCATTAAAAACACAGAGGATATACATCTTTGATTGATACAAATAATAGAAAATTTCCTAAATAATGTTTGGTCCTGGGCTGCTTCCAAAATAGTAATTCACATAATATGACTTTCTTTCATTGGGAAGGTTATAAAATTTTGTTTGTTGGAGGTAGGTAAGGAAATGTAATTAAAGGCTAAATTCAGACTCACATTTCATTTTAACCAAAAGAATATGTGTGATTTGGACACCAGTCACCTAGGCACTTCCTATTTTAAGGCAGTGAATGTTGTCAGCAAATCAAATTATCCAATAGCAAAACTACATCTGGTAGAGCTAACTATGCCAGGTAACCTTAAATAGAAGCTCAGGGCTAGTTAACTGTGTTGCAACATTGGGCTTTGCTGGTAAGAATTATCTACAGTTCCTCTTTGTAGCATTGCTATTAAAAGAATAAAACGGGAAGAGGTGAAATGAAAACATTAAACTTGCGGGTATATGTGTGTGTTTTAATGTCCCTTTGCATTTGAAAGTGCTAACAGCAGCACATTTAAAATAAAGCAACTCTGGGGTTTCATTTATATATTAATATTAAAACAATTTTTTTTTGCTTTTGCATATGGTCCTTATAAAATGAAGCTTTAGATCATAGATGCTTTAAGGAAGGCCTGTTACACATCATTTATATTTAGAAAATCAAGGAACTTTGAATTTCAATTGACTTCAGGTACCAATCTAATCTAAAAATGCCTAATGACATTTTTTTAACAAACTGAAGGGAAACTTTAACTTACAGTCTTGTCAAAGTAATGCATGGAGCTCTGTTTATAATAAGGTTTTTAAAAGATGTGTTATACTTTTAGAAGGCTGATTCAAACTCACATATGGGGAGTTAACAACACACACACACACACACACACACACACACGCACTCCTAAGTCTGGTCAATTTGAATCTGATAATACCATCTTTTTCTCTCATTTAGGGTAGGAGATATCACTTGGAGATGAGACCCACAGTGGGTCAATGATTTCTATTAAGGCTGGGTATCTACTGGTTGTCACTGAGGTTTGTTTTACTTCAAACATTAAATGCAAAAACATACTCTTTTCTATATGCAATGCTTGGGGCAAATGTGTTTACATGTATGACAGCTGAATCATGTTATTGACTCTGTAATAGTCATGATGATTCAGGAGGAGGCCTGATGTATCTTTTAAAAAGAAAAGAAACAGAAAACCCTCTAGGTGAAGCTTTGCAGATATAATAATAGCTCAGAATTTACAACTTTCCTAGGATGTTCAGTGTCAGCAAGAACAAACCAACTCTTTCCTCTAAGAAGTTAAGTTAGTGTGGCCCCAGGAATGAGTTGGTTTGGGTATTTGAGGTCTTCAACCCTTAAGCGAAACATTTTGAGATCAGGTTTAATTCATTCAGATGTATTTATTCCCTGAAACACAATAATTGTTTTCAGTTTTAGCCAAAAACAAAACAAGGATGGAAACAGGGAAAGGCAGATAGGATTAAGAATTTTGTGAAGTTATGAATCAGTTTCTAAATAGCCTATATATGATACCCAAACATATCAGTTTGTTCACCCTAAGACTGTTCATCCTGTAACTCAAAACCTTTTGTCAGGTCTGAGAAATGGTTTGTTTTCTTAACCTGATGTTGTTTTAAAGGGCAATACCCAGATGTTCTAGGTTTGTGATAAAGAGAGAATTAATGAGTCTGTCTGTCCAACGGAAGCCTACTTTTGCATCTGTACAGATGCCAATCGCAGGGTGAAGTGTGACGTTCCTGGTGCACAGAGGACTCACAAACATTTCAAGAATACAAAAGGTTTTAATTAATGTTTCCTTTACTTACTTCTTTTTTTTATAGTCTGCTAACAGATAGACACAAGCGTGTTCTGGGATCACTTTAAACTTAAACCTGTCATTTCTTCTTCTTCATTTATAAAACCTTAAAGCAATTGCCTCTGTTGATGCAACTTGGATTTTGCTGTGTTTTGTTGTTTTAACCTTAAGCTTTACTGTAAGCTGTGTCAACTAAAATTATAGATCTCTCTTCATTTTCCAAGTTGTTTCCCTCTAAGAAATCCCTTCTGTCCTTTTCCTAAGTAAAAAGACTAAAAATATGTTTGAATAGAAACTGTAACAATAATGACCTTGGCTGAAGTTTCGGCCGAGCATATCCCACATGAACCAAGAGAAAATCTCTACCTGAGGTAAGCTGAAGGTTACCAAGCCTTCTGATAGTATTTTCAGGGAAGCCATTTCATTTCATGTTTTTCTTTCTTTCTTTCTCCTTCCTTCCTTCCGTCTTTCCTTCCTGCCTGCCTTCCGTTTTCTAAGCATTGAATATAAGAAATCATGGTACAAACATGTTCTGTATTTGTCGTATCTAGACATGTCAAATACTGACATTCTCTAGGTCAGGGCAGCCTGAGCCCTGATTTCTGTCTGAAAGCTTGAAATGATCGTGTTGAGTTAGGTTCTCCTTTAACTACTAAAGGAAGTTTGTATGTGAATCCCGCTTACAATAACAGACCTGTGTGCGTCGATTACTGTACATGGAGGTGAGACTATTTCCCATGGAATAGATGTATTGGTTTAGAAATTACAATGTATAACATGTTTCCCATTTTGTATATCATAATAATTTTATAGTGCAATTAACTAATTCCAATTTAGTGACTATATTCAGGTGCTAGCTTTTATTCTTATCTAATCATCTGCTATAGGGAATTATGAATGTCCACATATTTAACTATTTGAAGGCCACTCTTCTTCAGACATCACTTTTCCTAAAACACTCATGAATATGTTCAGCAAAAATTATTATAGAAATGCTATATTGGACGTATTTAGAGAAGTAAGGCTTTACAGTATTCTGGGTCAAAAAGAGGAAAATCAAGAGTTTCAGTGCTTTTCCTGACTTTTGAAGGAGTTGTTTAAAATCATTTTCTTTTCTGAAATAGAGCAAATTTTTATTACTTGTCAATAAGCACCTTTATCCTAATGTTTTTTGTGATTTCTAGGGTCTGTTTGATTTTATTTATTTTCATTTCATAGGAGCTGCTGGAGCTAATAGACTGTTAGGACTCAGAAGGTGCAGCAGGTGTCTCAGTATTCATTTTTTATAGAAATATTTTTTCATAAGGTTTAAATGTATACTGTATGATCATAATAGTTTGAGTAATATGGAAATAAATGTTCAGAACAATATAATACTTTATTTTCTATCATGAGTTTAAATTTAATTAAAAATTACACAATTTTTTGACCTTTTGTATCATAATAGGGCATAATTCTAATATTACCTAAGCATGTATGAAAATGTTTGACATTCTAATCTAGTGAAACAACTAAACCAAATCATAACTTTGAAACCAAACCTGCAAAGAAATGACATCTGATATCCTGCTTTGGATGATATAACTAATCTCATTTGCAGCTTTAATCCATACAATTTAACTTAAAAAAATTATATCCCTACTTGTTTGCAAAAATAATTTCAGGCATATTGCATAGAATTGACAAATTTTTTTCATTATGACTGTCCTTTCATAATTTTCTTCACCCATATTTTAATTATTTTCCTATGAATGAGTAAAAACAGTGGTAATTTTAAAAGTTTATGCTGCATGATTTTCAATTTAATTTTCTCTATCCTGAAGCTTGAAACATCTAAAGGAGTATCTGACAATATAGGATAAAAGCCAAAATTCTAATCACTAAATCTTCTTCAAAAAAAGAGGAAAAAGAGAATACAAAATAGAGAAAAATGATACCACTCACAGATATTACTGCCAATGCAGTATCTCCAGGCTGTTACTGATTTGTTATATTCCTTATATAGCATCCATCATTTAAATATATTCAGTGAGTTCCTCATCTCTCACCATTCATCCTATTCTGGGCAATTTTTCAGGAACACTGGCTTGCTTTTATTTCCTCAAACTCCTAAGCTGTTTCCTAACTCAGGACCTTTGCCTAGAACATTTCCTTTGCCTGGAAAGCACATCCTTTGGCTAGTATCTTTTTCTCTTTATTAAAGTTAAATATCCCCTCTTCTGAGACATTTTCTGACAACCCAGTGTAAAACTGTTACTATCTCTGACATCATCCTGTTCAATTGCCTTCAGGGCACTGATCACAGTATATAATTGACCGTTATTTGTTCACTTGCTGGTTTAATGCCATTTTCTTTCACTAGCCTGTAAGCTTTATGAAGGCAGACTTTTATCAGCCACTTTGCACCCAGAGGCTAGCACAGTCTTTGGTATATAATAGATAATTAATAAATGTATCTTAATTAAAGGATATTTGAGTGCTGTGGCATAACAAGAAGGCAAAATCTTGTCTCAAGAACCCCAAAACTGCTTGAGAAAAAACATAGACATGTCAAAAATAAAATATTACCAGATAGTATATCAATGACTTGCCTCAGTACAAATTTGACTGAATGAAAAATGATAGAAGTCTGGAGTGGTGAAGAAATATTTAAAGGAGTTGACAACACTTGAACTTTGATAAAAATCAAGACTGAATGCAGATAGATTCATGTAAAGACTAAGTCAGTCTCATTATGGGGAAAAGGATCATTCATTGAGTCATTCAACAAATATTTCTGAATACTCACAAGAAATGTTTTAGAAGCTAGAATTGTAACAGCAAACCAGACAAGTTCTTGCCTTCAGGAAGAAAGAAAACTTACTGGCTGAACTTTAAAAAATTACTTACTCTTTCTGAGTCTCAGTCACCTCACCTGTAATACTGGGGGAAACAGTCCTTTGTAGTGAACACTGTGTGTCCTACCCAGATCTTTATTTTCTCTTACCAGTTCTGTGTACTTTGCTGCTGAGAGCTTCCAATTTTTTCAAGTTTTATGAATCATTGTTTTTGTCCTGGTTGCCTAATTGGAACACTGTATTAAAAAAAAAAAGACAGAAAACAAAAATAACTCTCCAGTTTCTTTGCAGATCCATGACAATTAAGACAGTAAAGAAAATCAGGATTAACTTGTGAAGTTGTATTTGGTCACAAGAGGGAGGAACTCAGTACCGAGTTAGATTTCTCTCCACACATGCTAACCGGAAACAAGGAGCTTACCTTGCTTTTCTAATAATGTAAACTTAAGTGTGAGGTCTGGATGAGGTTGAAAACAGTTTTCATGGAGAGTGAAGAATGATGTTAACAATGTTTTTAAAGAAGAATCAGCAGGCTGTGTTAGCTATCTGAATGAAAGTCATTGGCAAATGCAGGGAAAGGTCAGGGTACAAGATAAAATAGTCAAGTTAATAGGGAGTTTTAAAGCCTTTTCCCTGGGGGAAAAAGTACTATCACTGACAGAAATAGGTAAATAAATACATGAAGCATGAAAGCCAATCTGAGGAAAAAGATAATATATTTAGTGTAAGCAAGTCTCATTAGATAAACTTGAAGAGTATATGGACAGTTGGAGATAGTGGTCAGAGTCAGATACAATGATGGGTCTAGGGTGCTGATATGATTAGGTCAGAAACTTAGTAATATACATGCCCTAGCTAACTTCACTCCTCTTCCCTGTAAGGTCCCCAAGGTATTTATGACAATAACTGATGAAGAAGGTAAAATGACATTTTCTTAGTAACAGGAAATTGCATACCAAACCTAATACAGAAGGTAGACTGGAATCCGTAATAGACATCTTTACTTAAGCTCACATTTATCTAACCTTTACCTAAGCTAACTCTTACTTATTAATTAGTTTTTTTTTTCTTGGTTCTCCTAGTTCCGCTACACTTACCAAATATATGCATTTATTAATTAGTGGAACTAAATAGACGTAGGGAGTCTAATTAGTCCATTTCTTAGACTTCCAATTGGACTTTTAATCTTAACTATAACACCAAGAAAAGCAGTTCCAGTGCTACAAAAAAAGGAGTCAAGAGAAAAATCTATGAGTGTTTAGCTACATTGCCAAAGGCCAGGCTGATCTGAACATCCAAGATAAGGGTTGGGTAAAGGATGCTATCAAGTCAACCTTAAGATCTTATCATTTTAAATGCATTGAAAAGAAAAGGGATTACATATTCTTGCCATTCTAACCTTTTGAAATTCCACCCTAGAAAATGTAGAGGAATACTTGTCTTTTGATTATAGCCTCAGCCTCCTTCTTTGGGGAATAGAAAGAAAAGGAGAGATAGGAGGGTGTTGATTTCCCCTCAAGGCAACTCACAGAGACAGACAAAGTAGAGAGCTTTAGTTTTCATTTGTTCTTCAAATTTAGGCCTGTGAATAAGAAAGAAGTCAACAAAGGAACTAAGATAGGGCAAAGCCAGAGTGTGCTTACCTGGAGTCGGGAAAGGATGTCACTTCGAGAGGTTGAGGACAACAATGTCACATGATGCAAAGGTGAATGAAAAAGAGGTCTCCCAAGGGTTTTTTGTACCTTTGTATTTGACAGCTCAGAGGTGATGGTAACTTTGGATTGCCCGTGTTCCTGGAGTAGCTTTTCCTAAAAAGTATTAACTACAAGTATAGGATCATAAAGATTGTGAAAGTATTTAAAATCTATATTAAATACAATTGTGTAATTGATTTTACTTAAAATGTGTAAAGCAAGGGTGAGTCTACTTGATTAAGTGTCTCTGAGACACTGATTTATAGTCCGTTCCCTGAATTCCTTCTTAGAACTGTCTATACCTAGAGATTTTGGAGCTCACAGTGCAAAGGATAGAGTGGATAAGGAATTCTGTTTTTCCCTAACTTGTTTGCCATTGAATTCTTAATACAGAGTGTCTTGAGAGGCCAGAATGTTAAGGAACACACTTTGGGAAATGTTTAATTAGCATATTTAATGCAGAAACCAGATTATGGAAAGTTAAAAGGAGAAAGAGAGGTAAAGAAATAGAGGTCACTGTGTAAACTATTTATTTGTGAGAGATTGAATATACAAAAAAAGACAATGGTCTACCTGCCCAGGAAACTAGCCCCTTTATCTACAATTGTTCCCAATCTTTGTCCACTTGTGTACCCCTTTTAAACCCATTTCTATAAATTGTACTCCTTGTTTTTAAATACTGACACTTTGATTCAGTGTCTATCTCAATGTAAAAGTGGAAATGAAGTAATAAGTTAGGAAAGAAAAATTACTACACTAAAAGTACAATCCACACACTTAATTTTACAGTATTTGTAACACAGTTAAATATTGATAATGATGATGCAGTATTTAACAAAATTATTTATTATTAATAATAATATTTGTGTTATCTGAAAAGTTATAATAATTGTTACACAGATCACTAGTCAATTGAAGCATTGTTAGTGAGATAATTGAGCTTGCTTTGAGGTACTTAGTTTCTTAAAATCAGGCTCAAAACATGCAAGGTACAGTCTTAAATCTGGATTTACATTAAGTTTGTTGTGGTACTTGTTTTTATGAAGGGTAAGAAGAAAGAGCTCTCTTCACTAGTTCAGTATTAGTAAACGGCAAGAGGTATTTGAGGTCCTGCTCACTGAGTTGTTCACATTCCTCTCTGACCTCTACCCAGAAGGTAATAAGATGCTTTCTTTTAAAATCAGAATTTAAAGAAGAATCAGTTGAAAGTTTGATGAACCACTTTTTTACATTGATTGATAGTTTAGTTTCTTTGAACAATGCTTCATTGAAGGGATCTGCATTCCAGTTGTTTTCTTTTCCATGTTCAGGGAAGTACTTATAAAAGGACACTTGAAGACCTTCCAAGTGACTTACAATATTCTTTTTCACATTTTGGATAGGTACAAGTCATTCTCACATAAGAAGTGGTGCAGTTTTAAAAATTTCAGGCTGACCTCTTGCAATATACAATTTCCAAAAGTCCAATTTTTTATCATCGACTCAATTTTGTTGGTTACTTTGAATAAATATAGTGATTGAGCTGTTTTGAAGTCTCAAGCTGAGTTTATTTCTAGAAAAATGTCTGATAAGTATACAAGATTTGAGGCCAATCACTGTCCTAAAACTTTGGAGCAAAAGGGAAATAACGGTCTTCCAAAAATACTTGGACTTCTTGTCTAAGTTTAAACATTCATGTAAGTACTTTGCCACAAGATAGCCACCTTACCTTCTTATGCCAAAGGAATGCACTGTGAATGCTGTTCAGTTCTTCACACAGCACTTTAAACAATCTGGAGTTTGTGGTTGTGACTTAATAAAATTGTCAGCTTTTACAGCCTCATCAAGAACATCTTTCAGCTCACTAGGAAGGGGCTTGGATGCAAGATGTTGTCTGTGAGTGAAGCAGTGACTCCATGGTACATGGGGAGCTACTTCTTTAATTTGACTGCATAGTCCTACAAAACAACCTGGCAGAGGCTTGCCTCCATCACTGCATACATCACAACAATTTGACTAACTAATGTCCTTTTCAATGAAATAACCACTGACTGCAATAAAAATCTTTGCTTGTGGTACTCTCTGTCAATGGGTAACAAAGCAACAGGTTTTCCTCAATTTCATTTTCTACCAAGTACCTCTCAGTGAAGAGCAAAATAGATAAGTCAGCAACATCTATACTTGCATTGATCTGGAAGGAAGAGAATTCATTATACTTTACCTAATGCTACCTGTTACTACAACTTCAACATTGTTAGACACTTATCTTGAATTCATCAAGACATTTGTTTGAAAAAGTGATAGTATTGATTTTGCAGACATGTTCTTCACCAAACTTAAAAAAACAAGGAGAAATTAAATCTTCAGCTATGGGGTGGTTTTTACCACATTTAGCTATGTGATAAACAATACAGTATGAAGCCTCAACTGCATTCTCATTGCCTTTGTTTCCTGACATCGTGTATGAAGTGAGAGTTGGACACTTTTCTGAGTGCTGAAAATAATGTATTTCTCCGTTTTTATACATAGGATGTTTAGTTTCTAAATGTTGCACAAGTAAAGAGGGTTTCATGAATCAGATAATATTCCACCACACACAACACACAAAGGCTTAGGACAGTCATCATCCCTTACAAATGAAAACCCATATTTAATATACTCAGAGTATTTCCTTTTCTTCTGTGTAGTATCTGAGGCATGCACCTTTTTACTGTCTCTCAGTGTGGGTGTACTCGTAGCTGCCGACACACATTGAGAAGTACTTAGCAACAGGTTATAATCCACATCAAGTTTTGTTTTCTCAACCTTTCCTGTTTTCAACCACTGATCCATACCTGACATGCTGAAACATCACTGATGATAATAACGGAAACTATGTGAAACATTCAATAAAAAAACTACTTTAAAAATATCACAATTAAAGACAACACACTTACTTTTACTCAGTGAATAACTAAACTGATCAATCTGGGTATGGATGTGTTTATATGTTTGAAGAATTCTAGAAATGTCACAAATGGATTGTCCTGAAACTGTGCATAGTGATTGGTAGAAGAGCGGTTTGGAGGAAGGGTTTATAGACATGTCCTCACTAATCGTTATTCGCTAATGTGATCTAATTTTGAAGAACCACCATTAACGGTGATTCAATCTTAACATTTATTGTTCCATAACTAACCTTTGGCATCTTTTTACTTTGTTTATTTTTTTTTTGCCACTGGTGATTATTTTTTGCATAGCTCTGAATGGCTCAGCACGTACTCCTGGAGGTATACCTACCACCGCTTGGGAGCAGATGATCTACAAAAAGCAACCTAGGAAGGCAGGCTGCTATGTCAGGTGTACCGTAAGCCTGATTGCTATCTCTAGTGACAATCCAGGAAGCGAAACAGTAACTTCAGTAGCAATAGGCCCAAAGTGTCCAGGACTTGATTAATAATTGACAGCCTCCCTAATTTCTGTCCCCACTTCCAACTTAGAACCAACAGGAGAAAGTAAAAAATGTCACCCCTAATCCATCACACAGGGTGGCCCGCTTCCAGTTAGGCCACTTGCAGCCTCCTCGTGGTAACAGGATCCGATGAGCGCGTACCAGAAACCTCCCCTTGTCTCTCCTAAAGGGCTTTCCCACTCTTCTGCCTGCCTCCGAGTCTCTGTCAAAAAGTAAGTGATGGTGGCTGACCCCATTGCTCAGAATAAATAGCCTTAGCCTCTCATTTGGTCAGCATTCATTTCTTTTTCCACTTGTAAACATTGGCTTTTATGGAAAGAGATTAGCAAGTAAAACCAGCAAAAGAATATGGAAGGGTAAAGGGCTGACTGTCTGGACTAGGTGTTTGAAAGGAAAAATGCGGAAGTTAGTGGAAAGAAAAGATGGGAGGTCCTGTGGACCGGGAGAGAGGGAGAGAGAAAAGGGGGGGTTAAAGAAGAGACACAAAGAACACTTGATGAGGTTAGGTTTCAAAGGAAGTAGAAGTGATAAATGGAAAGAGAACCCCAAAACACAAAGGGAATGGACAGACATCCTTTTACTTCCTCACCCTTTTACTTGACCTCTAGACACAGGCTGCCGTGCCCTGAAGCAAAGTACCTCATAATCCATCCAGCGCAGCAAAGCACATTACCTAAAAACAAGGGTCTGGCCTTTTAATTTTTGTAGATGTTTTGAATCGTGGACCAATGACTTGACCACAAAAATCATTTTTGTGTCCTCAATAATAAAAATAACAATAATGGCTGAGATTCAGAAAAAATGATTCACAGGGAACCGTTTCAGCCTGTTAGAGTACGTTAAGGTCAGCATGAATCAGCCGAACCTGTTCTTAATGTAGTGCCACTAGGACTCTCTACCCTGTTTCTCCGATTTTCTTCTCCTCCTGGGTTTTTTTTTTTTGCCAAGAAATCGTCCACATCTCCACCTCTGCTGTTGATAAGCCTACGCTAGTCTCTCAACAACTTTCCAGCAAAAGCATTCTCTTAAACTTATTCTTGTTTTTTTTCCAAATACAGGACTTAATTTTAAAAATAATAAAATACTCTCCTATTAGTAAAATAAGAATGAGTTTTCGGATCTACCATCTTATTTTGCCCAGCACTTGGAATGAGTAGAACCCACCTAGGAATTTCTTAGAGATGAATGATACCCAGACTTCTGGTATCAGAAATTCTGCAGGTAAAGCCAAATAATCCATGTTTAAATATGCCCTTCATACAATGATGTTGGATGCTGAGAACTTTTTAGGGCAGAATTTGGCTAAATCCTGTTAGCTGTTTATTTTGGTACAGCCCAGAGCTCTAAAAAAGGTGTTTACATTTTTTAAAGATTTTTAAAAATCAGAGGGAGAAGATTTGATTACACAGAAAAATTATATAAAATTGAAGTCCACTGTTAAGAAACCATTTTATTAGAACCCAGCTACACCCATATGTTCACAAATAGTTGGTTGCTGCTTTCACAAAACTCAGTAATTGTGACCATGACTGAATGGCCCATAAAGCTAAACTATTTTCTATCTGGCCTTGAACATAAAAAGTTGGTCCCCTAGTTCTAGGAAGTAAGCTCCCTAGGATCAAATATACCTGTCGGTGATGAGCACTAAAATTTTACTTGTCCTGTGGCCTCTTCTACTTCAGAGGAGTTACTCTATGGGTCTAAGAATCCAGTGACATTTCCTCTGTCAGACTCTCTTTATTCCCACCGGCAGCCTCAGCAGGGTTGCTTCACAGCAAGGAAATTGTCTTAAAGGAATTTCTCTACTTTAGATGTAATTGTTACAGTTACTTGACTTTGCTGTGCATAAAATTGCCTCACGGAGCTTCACAAAATTGTAGATTCTTGAAGCAAATCCCAGGTCTGAATCAAGAACTCTAGGTTGGGCTCAAGGAACTCATAAGCACCCTAGGTGACTGTTCTGATAGTCTGTAGAACAGACTTTTGAAAAACATTGAAAATAATTGAATTATGTGAAAGTTTTCTATTGCTTGAATAGAGATAAATTCACTTTCAAAGAGGTTTGGGGTTAGAAAGTAAAAGGGATAAAACTTTCCAAAAAGTGTGTATACCAGGCTGGATGATTAATGTCATGAACTTATCCTAGAAAAAGTACTACATATCTCATTGCTGAGTATCACTAAGGTCACCTTCGTAATACTCCCCTTGGGAAGGTATGCACTGATGCCAGCACCTAGTAACCCTTCAGAGCAATTCGGTACTCTTTTTCTGGAATGGCCATCAGAACTGTCGTCCTACCCAAAATCTGACAATTAAGTTTGTGAACTTGCCACTGTGCCCTTATTTTGACAGGACTGTACAAACAACTTGGTAAATTGTCATAACCTTGCTAAGGTACAACAACAGCTGGGATGGCCATTCCAGGAAAAAAGTTCCAAAATTGCTTTGAAGGATGGACTAGGTGCTGGTGTCAGTGGATAGCTTCCGAAGGGGAGTGCTTTGAAGGGAGCTGAAGTGATATTCAGCAATGAGGTATGTAGCACTTTTCCTAGGATGAGTTTGTGAAATTAATTGTCCTACCTTGTATGTAAAAACTTAATTGAATTAGGAGGTGATCCAAAGCAAACTAGATTTTCAGTAATCTGAAGCTCCTCTCACTGAGGGTGTCTCCCTAAAGTCGGAGAGATAGCCATATAGCTTTTTATTCTGTTTAGTTATCTAAGATTTCTTCGTAATGTGGCCATTTTAAGACTTCACTTCTTAATGCATTTAATGTTTTTATATACAAGAACAAATCAATCGCTTTATTTGTAGACTTACCTACAATTTGACCCAAGTCTATTCAGTGGACCATTGATTGCTATCTTCTTTATTAACATTATCAACTCTCCCCCCCATTTTTTTCCTATTTTGTATCTCATTTCTTGAAATTTAGTAGAACAGGGACTTTTTGTGTACTTTCTGCCTGAGGCCTTTCACACAAAGAGTGAAAATTGCAAATTAATATGAACCTAAAAAAAGAAAGGTAGCCTTTACAATGTTTATCTTTTTTCACTTCTCTATATTTCTAATTATATTTACCTTTCTAATATTAGTAATATGTCTTTTCAAGACATCTTTAGTAGAAAGCCTGCTTTTAAATCTGTCTGCATATATCCATCCGATTGTGCATTTAATTATAGAACAGACACATCATTCTTAAAAGTTGTTTCTCCTTTCTGATGATTATTTGACAATTTCAGGTGGTATTCTGCTTTTTTCATTTTCAGCAGTGAGTGAACTTTTTAATAACTATCACAGGAAGAATAAACAGTAATTAATTTTTGTTCTATTCAAATGACATAAGGAATTGAGCAGGACAACTGAGTAAATATTTTCAGGTTTAGATAAAAATCTCCAGCCAGGATCTAAGGGTTAGCTGGTTCAGGAAAATACTAAGAAATGAAAGGGTGACCCCAAGCTGTCCGTCCAATCTTGGGGTCGGTGAGCCTGATGTGATGTGAAGAAGGATCAATTGGCCCCTCTTCTGCTAGGAGAGTTTTCAACATAACACAAGCCCCACCAGGAAGAGTGAAATGTTCTTTTACTTCCTTCCCTTACACTCTCCTCCTTGCCCCTTTGCCAGCAATTTTGATGGAGACGATGAGTCATGCCAGAAAGGTGGGGCAGATCAGTGATCTGCACAAACTGACTCATTCCTGAGGAAGCAGCACACTAATATGGCAAAAGGCGGCTATTTATTTACTTGTTTCGTGCATGTGCTTTTCCAGATTATAATGTGCACCATCAGCCTCCTGAGTGGGTTCCAGAACTTAAAAAAAAAAAATCATAAATTGAATGCACATGGAGAAACCAAGCCTCTATCCAAGACCGCCCAGGTTCCGCACCCCAGCTTTCCAAGTCCACACCACACCCTCATGGTTTACACAGCACCTTTCTTCCAAGGATCCTAGAAAACGGCTCCAGCACAAAGGAATTAGATGAAGGGAAGGATGTGTTTGAGTTTCCTTCTAAACTAGTAAAAAGAACTACTAGGCCCTCTAGAGTTTTAAGGCCACACAGGCAGGCTCTGTGTATAGCAAGGAATCAAATTAAATCTGAAGTCTCTAGGTGTTCATTTTTCCATTTTAGAAAGTCCAAATTACTCCTGATTATTTTTGTGCTTGGGGGAAAAGTACAAACTGGGAAGATTTTTGCCTCCAGAATATATTTTCTGGCACCCCATTTCTACTCTATTTTTCCCCCAAATATCAAGTGCTGTCATGCTCTCTTTTTTTCCCAGGAGAGCAATCCAGTCAAATCACTTATGCTAAGGTGTCCATGATGTGGATTGCTCATCCTATCTATATTCAGGTTTTTTAAAAGGCTATACCCTAAAGAATAATTGCAAAACTAAAATAAATGATTGCAGATGAAGGAATTTGATGTATGTATTCTTAGTGTCAAATTATTGGTATAGATGAGTCTTCTCAATGACCTGTATGTGTAGAACCTATCACCTTTTCTGCCTAAATTTAAGACCCTCGTTGTTCAAAACAAGGTTGAGACCATCCAGAAAAACTTCTCTGCTGCTGCTTCTCCATGCACTCAGTGTCTTCAACTTCAAATACCTACTTATATTACTGGCATAAAAGACTTGAGCATTTGGTTCAAACCACAAATGTTAATAGAAAATACATGAAAATCTAAGATCTGACACAAGTTCAACTTACTGTCCAGTCAAGGCTAAGTGACTAGTGGTCCGTCATACCTCTTTCTCAGTTTCTTTGTTGTTACTCGAGGCAACTGCTGGGGTCCTTTCTGCATTACTTCAGCACCTGGATTTAATCCACGGAGCTCTGGCCACCATGACTGCGATCTGCCCCCATCTGATGCCTGGTTTTATTGCTTTGAGTCTTATAACTATAAGAACTGGACAGCCTGGTCTCTGCTTTCCCTGTCTAATATCTTTATTCTTCATTCACAGTTTACTTCTTCTCACCTTCAAGAATAACTCAGCATCATAGCTAGAGCATCCAATGTGAGCCCGAGATAACATGCAACATTAATCCCTCAATACCTGGAAATCACTGTGCAAGAACCTTTCATCAATCAATCAAAGCATCTTCCTATCCCCCTGCAATTTGCTTGGTAGAGCAGGCAAATGCCAAGAGGGCAAGCTAATATTGTTAGAGGTTTATAATGCTCATTTGATGAATGAATCCTAGATATGTAGAAATATGAACTATTGAAATAGGATCTTAGCTATTATGAATTTTTCTTTCTAATCAATGATACTGAAACTCTAAAAGGTGAAATTAAATTTCCCCATGACCAACTTACAAACTGAATCAGAATTAGACTTTGATCTCTTAAATCTTAAAACAGTGCTCTTCCTATTATACTATCTGCCATGCTCATTTCTTTTAATACTAATTGAAAACAATCTTCGTACAGCCTGGAAGCTGTTTTGATGTCAGCTTCCAACTCCTTGGCACCATTCTCAGCAGGCCATACAAATGCCTGTCCATACATCTGTCAATTGGTGTTTGGACACATATTTGAGGTTCTTACTTATACTGGATAACCAGAGCTAAATCCACCAAAATTAAGATTTTCCCAACTCCCCCCACTTCTGCTTTGAAATCTTCACTTTATATTGTATTCACTTTTCACACTATAATTTCAGCTTTCTCAAATTCTGGTTGCTGTTTTCATACATACCTCATATTAGTTCTACGTTGAATATTTTTTTTTCCTAGTACCAAAGTACCCTCTCATTTACTATAGCTGTGTCTCTATTTTAAAAACTACCAGGGCCAATACGCATTTTAATCTCTCCTGCTCTTTACCATCACACCAGCACCACAAGAAAATCAGTGCTTACGATAAGGGCACGTCATGGTCAAGGTGCAGATTTGCCACAGAAGGGTTCTATTTTCCTCTTAAGATTTTCCATAAAAAATTATACCCAGGGATGGTGCTAAAAGTTGATTGAAATATTAAAACATAAGTCATTATCACCATTTATTTTACAAAAACAGCATTTTTACTTGATTCACATTACTCTGTTAGCTAGAAACAGGCACAGACTACAACACAAATCCCTACATAACTGGGAAGTGAAAGATACTCTTGGGAAAATTCTGAAGAATAATTGAAAGGAAAAAGCTTTGAGGGGTAATATCAGTAATTCAAATAATTCAGACTCCATTTATTCTCTGGGCATTTCAATTAATCATTATTTTAGAATCAATCATGACTGGGAGTGGTAATTTTTTTTTTTTTTTATAAAAATAGCAAAGCAGGAAAGCAGGTGGTTCCCTGGTGGTGCAGTGGCTAGACTTCGGCGCTCTTAATGCCACAGCCTGGGTTAGCAAAGCATATCTTACCCTCAAGAATATTAGGCTCCAATCCCCAAGGCAGAACATGTGAGCAAGAACAAAATTTACAGGTCAGAATGAATAAACATATTATTGTTGTTGAGGTACTCAATGTAGACGGTAAAGTGTGGTTTAATATTGGGGTGTAATATTAAAATATTTGTAATATTAAAATACTGTTGCTTTTATTCTGAGCAAATTTAATTATTTCTGTTGCTTGGAGAGCAGAACTTTTACAAAGGACATGTATTATCTTGTCATAATCAAAAACAATTAGTAATGCATCTGTCCTTTTCTTAGATGCCTCCTTAAGTCTGCATGCTAGCCATTTTCTTCCATCTACTGCTAATACCACAGATTTACTGTTCACCACCCACTCACATGCTGGTATGCAAGCCACATGTGCGTACACTTTTTTTTTTAATGTTTTAGGACTGAGTAATGAATAGGGTTTTCACCATGGAATGAAAACAAGGGTATCTGCTTTCATATAAATATCATTTGTCCCCTTCTACCTGAGAATAAAAGAATAAATAAAACATTTTTTCTTCTCCACACAGACACTGATTTTTTTCCTACTGTGTAAAGTACAGGATAAGCATATATTAATATGGCATTCCTTTCAATGCTGGTGCTGTTTATCAAATGTTTTGTGTAGGAGCAATTCCACGAACCAAGCAAGCAGAGGTTAATTTCTGCTGCTTCTTGTAAGAGCAACCCAAGAGGCAAAAATTTGCATCAGTCCTAAATAAAGATAAATTAAGAAAAGAGAATGTAAAGGGTTTTTTTTTTTTAATGTATCTTAGCTTGTAAAATTAGAACTAAAAACAGTATATTAGATGTTATTCTATCTCTCAAGAAAGTTCATGTCCTAAAATGTCTTTCACTTTGCATAAAGAGTTAATCTATCCATGCTAGTCCTAGAGGTATTTAAAAATATAACAAAATAACAATAAAAATAACAACAAAAAGAAATTTCTCTAAACCGCAAACATTCCTGTTCTTTTAGCTAATAAAGACCTTTTACTTAGAATGGATTATGTATTAAACTTTTTCCATGCCTTTGCTAACTTAGCAAACCTTTGTTCTGAATGCTTTGTGACCATTAGTGCCTTTGATTATAGATTACACCACCATTTGATTTATTTTTCTCTCATGGGCAACATATTTCTTTCATTGAGCAACATTCTGAAACTTGGAAATCTAACCTGTTTTAGTCTTAGGAAAGTAACATTCATACGGTAAATCCTCCCCAGTTGGACTTGGTGGTCATTCAACTCTTACGTGGTTGATTTCAGGCCAGGTTTAATTATGCAATCACTCTCCACTCAAAGCGGATAGTAGAATACAAAAGCGCTTGTATTTAATACAGTGCCAGTTCTCTAGAAGTAGAAAGAAAAACTAGGGAAATGTTCATATTTAACATGAAGTAATAATTTCTAAATGCAAATGTAGAGGACAATGATATAAATTTATTGTGTAAATTAGAGATCAATTAGGCCTTAATCCAGACAGACTTCATTGGATGTCTCTGCTGATACTCAGAAAAAATTTTTTTAAATTTATGATTCTTCTTTATCAGGAAGAAGAAAAAGAAATCAAGCACCTGACCTGAATGTTTTATGGTTAGAAACAATTTAAACACGCCAATACCACCTCTGAAATCAGTTTTTCTTCCAGAAAATTGTGGTTGCTTTCAACACAGTTTCCAGGGAAGTATTTTTTCACACATTCTGAATTGCTTGTCCAGTCATTTTCTTATATTACATTACTCACATCCTCTCGCTGAAGGAAATTCCCTCTTACAAATGCTGTATCACTGGGATGTATGTATATTTATGTAACCCTGGTGGTTCTGTTTCTTCTTAGACAAACTCAATGGCACTATTTCCTGAGCTGAACTCCTTTGCCTCCATTAATATTAAATTCACATTCACAAAAGGCAAAATGAACTAAAATCTCCCAAGCCTTTTCTTCAAGATCTTTATAGATAACAAGCTCTTCTCTCTGATTTGGGGATTTACTAGAAAGTTCTGAAACTTCCTGGAAAACAGCATTGCAATGCAAATGTTTGATGTTTACAAAGACAACCGTTTCCTTCCATATTAATGTGCATTCTTTCTCTATTAATGATCCAGAACAAGGATAAATCAGAGATCCTTAGCCCCAGCTAAAAGAAGCATAATCTCCAAATAAACAAGGAGGAGAGTCATACACTCCAGAGGGTTGAGACCCTCATGCTTGTCTGGCTCATTTGAATGACCCAGAAAGGTTATGCAGACTTCTTGTCTTACATGAGCCTGGGAGGCCCCCTGGGAGCAACTAGAGGCTTGCTTGCCATAATAGAGCAATACAGCTAGAGTTCTGCCCTCTAGGTGATAATACATTGGGACCTTACATGTTGCAGGGTTTATAACCAGGAGCCTGGCGGCCCAGATTACAGTATATATAGATCTTATGGTGGCATGAGACCTGTCTCTGTTTCACACTAAATGTGGAAAATATTTAGGGAAGGTGAAGGGTTAACTGTGAGCTAGTAGTTAGGTCTACTTTCTCCATGTCCTTAGACCCTCGCACAGAAAGTGAGTTTATGTTTATATATAACCAAACATTACTTTGGTTTTGGCCTGTAAATAAATTGGAAGAGTAGTACACCCTTAAATAATGCCAGAATCCATTTTAAAACATTGAGGCCTGCATCCAGGTTAAGTAATATGACTGCTGGGTTTCCTTTCTCTTTGCTGCAGCTTTGTATATAGATTCTTGTCCTAACCATGTATTTTGAGATTTTTTTGGAATGGTTCATTTAATTCATATGTGAGCTAGACTGGACACTTGCTAGGAAAAAAAAGTTGCAAGTGTCTCTGTGTGCATTACTGTTTAAATTACATTGCTCTTGTTTTTGTATGTTTCTGTGGTCATAAAATTATATTTCCCTAAATATTGAACTGAGAAGAATTCATACTGTTGTTCTTTACCAACTTTCTTAGAAATGTTTTCTTTAAAAGTATTGGGCTGATTTCTTAATTTTCTTTAAATTTGTGATCTCAAAACTGAAAGAAACCTCCTGAATCCCTTTTCATTGCTCACATGTAGGGGATCACGTTAAGAGGCTTAGAACTATTTGGCAAACATTCCATGTCTCATGATTTCATGCAAGGCAGCAAAGAAGCAATTATTGTGGTATTTCTTTTAAAAAATAGAAAGTTCTCATTTGCTTTGAGGGATGGGTGGAGCTCAGGGTGTGTCTGTTTTGTTTCATCTTGTTTTTGGTAAAGCCCCCCTCTTTTTTTTTAGAAGAAGTCTATTTATTAGATATAGACTAGGGTAAAAGTACCCAGATTACTTGTATAATGTGAAAATTTTCTGGGCAGTCATAAATTTATTTTCCATGTGTTCTAGAGTCACAGTCAGGAGACAAACTGGATTGTGAGAACCTTTTACAAAATTGACAATGAAGGTGCTAAGATTTGGAAGGGAGGTGATGTGCATTAACACCTTGTATCTGCATTTAGAACCGTGACTTCAGGGGACCCACACTAGACTCCATTAACCTTTCAGCCCAATGTCTTGCAGAGACTACCTGGGTGGCAAAAGTAAGCAAGAGTCAAAATAATTGAAGCTTGAAAAACAAATGAATGTGGAAGTATTGGTATAGAGGGTCAAGATTTCAGTTAGTCATTGACAAAAAATAATGTCACTTAGAAATCAGGACACAAGCCAGTATCTTATGTTTTTTTTTTTTTTTTTTTTTTTTGTCTCATGACCAGTATATATATTACCTTATGAAAATGATGCATCATTTCTCATATTTCTTTAATCTGTTATTATAGAGGAATACACTTGGAGGTATTTAGAGCCACTTGTACACATCTAAAAAAATTACAACACTATCAAAAATTGTGAAATTGAGAACTTTTTTATGCCAGGGATCACAACTTCATTTGAGAGGCATATCTTTACCAATCCAAAAGGAAATACAGGCCTTATTTAATTACTGATGTTATAGTCTTTTTCCCTCTTCGCTTTCTCGGTTTCTTTATTTTTTCTTCTTTTCTCCCTAAGAGATAGTACAATTGCAATCCATCCCATTGCAAGATCTGGCCTTAAACAGACTTCTGTGATGGCCCCTCAGCCTGAATCTACTTCCTTTTCAATACATCCTGTGAAGTGGAACTAGTTCATTGACCTCCCCAAATGAAAGCTGGTCATTCCAGAGGAAGCAGGCTCTCCTGGGCCCTCCACTTGGGCATATTACAGCTCCTTTCTTTGTCTGGGGCCGTCCCTTAGACCTGGCCTGAAACCTTCCCATAGCACTTCATTAAAATCAAAGGAACATCCTGTGTAGTTCCTCTATCTCTCATTTACTTACATTTTGAGAATCTGAAAACCCACATCCTTAAGCACACAGATAATTCAATTCAAACTCTCTGTTCTAGGCATAATCTTCAATTCTCCACCCCCCTGCCCCAAATATTATGAGCTGCAAACAAATAATACCATTTAAAGGTTATAAAATGCATGTTTTTCTGTTCCCTTCATTGTATCAAAATGGTACACTAAGAATAAAAGACAAATAACAGAATCCTGGATAATCTCCCAGTGAAGTACCTGTTTGTGAATGCTTTCCAAAAAAATTCCATATTTATAACCCTAACTGTGAGGAGAGTTTTTTTTTTCTGTATTTTGACTACTTTCTTATGCACTTAAACAAAATCAATCATCTTATGTATTTAAAAATAGTGACATTCCAATCAAAAAGAAATCTCTCCTAAACACATACAAACATAAACAAACACACACACACTCATATGCACACTTCTCCAGTACTTTTATGCATACCGTCCGCTAGCACAGTTCCACTTTTATAGCCACCACTATATCTGACCCCTCACTCATGAAAACTCCTGCTGCTTAGCCTTAAGCTATTGGGCTCCTGTCATTTCCCACTGAGCACACTGGGGTGGATTTGGGTGTCTTGCCCTCATTTACAATCTGAACAAAGGAAACCTAAGCCAAGAAAGCAGCTGGCACCATAAAAACAGTAAAAACTCTAGCTGGCATCTCTGGTTGCCAGTGACTAGCCAAATATCCACAGGGAATGGTGCCAATATAGATTTTGGGGACAAAACAACAAAATAGATTTTTGTCAATAAACATTGATTTGATAAGAAGTCACACAAATCCATCCATACCACAGGACATACATTCACAGAGTTCCAAACCAATGAGCGCATTATGGACAAATTGAAAATCTGCCTAAGCTGGATTCATAGGTGGCACATGCTCTCCAAGGTCTTCATCTGCCAAATATGATTATATGTTAAGTGTCAATGTTGCTCACTGATTCTGCTACCAGCTGACAACATAAACCATGAGCACTGACAAAGCAAACACATACCATCACTCTGGGGGTGGTGGTGTTCAAACTTTTTTTGAAATGAAATAAAAGAAATACATTTTGCAGTGAAGCCTAGTAAATAACACAGATGTACAAAAGGCGAATGAAATAAATCTAATGAAACAACAACATTTACCCTGACTGTGAATAATGCAGTTGATTTTATTCTTTCCGTTCTTTTGTTCTGTCATATCCTATTTGATTTTTTAATATTTTAAGCTATTGTTATGACCACTGAAATTGATTATAATTTATTAATGAGGCATGACAATGGTTTTAAATATATTAGTCAGGATGATAATTTCTCACCCCCTAGAACTTACTTTTAGTTCTTAGTAGGGTTTGTGGGGAAAATAACATTTTTTGTTGTTGTTGTTGTTGTTGTTTTTTCCGTTCCCTTCTACTTAAGAATAAATCCAGATATTTCAAGAATGTTAGTTTGGGCTCTGGATCTGGTTGTGCTTGACAATGAAATCACCTTTAACATCACCCAGTTAGAAAAACCAATTCATTTCTTCAGAAAAAAAAAAAAAGCCACTTTTTAATTGGGCTTCCAGTAAGGGCATTATGAAAAAAAGCCTCACCACCATTCTGGAAGAATCTAGTCACTTCACTCCCTTGTGTATTACTTTAACAATAGTGGCTCTCTCATAAATGATTGTGTAACTGAGCATCTGAGCGAATCACTGCATACCTCTGCTTTTGGTACATTATACGTAAAATAAAGTTCAAGGATGTTTTTATTGTATTACCAATTCACTCACTTGGCTAGAGCTTGCAGTCAGTAAGTACAAAATCTAAATTTAAGCCAAGTGAAATCTTGTTAAGTTCCCTCTCCTCCAACTGCACCCACAATTCTGCTTCTTCATTTCACATTAGATAAGCACTCGCTTTCAACAAGCCTGAAAACATCTACATTGGTGACTTACCATAATCCCTCCCTAGTACCAAATAACCAGCTAAAATAATAAGTGTTTTTTTATAATGCAATATTTTACTCTTCTAGTATCTTCAGTCCTCCAAGATACTTCACACTTGGTTTATTAACATATCCTCTTACCTTTTTAATAACAGACATCATAACAGATGTGAAGTGATACCTTATTAGGGATTTTTTAAGATTTTTATTAAACTATAACTAATGTATAATATTATATTAGTTTCAGGTGTACACCATAGTTATTTAACATTTATGTACCTAAAGAAGTGATCACCATGATAAATCCAGGAACCATCTGATGCTGTACCACACTGTTGAAAAATTATTGATTATATTCCCTATGCTGTACGTTCCAAAACAAAACTTTCTTGTTTTAAACACCTAGAAGTTGGAACCTCTTGTTCCCCTTCACCATTTCCCTCCATTTAAAAATGTTCAGTTACAATTGATATTCAATATTATTTTATATTAATTTCAGGTGTACAGCATAGTGGTTAGACATTTATATAATTTAAGAAGTGATTGCCTTGACCCACCTGGCACTATACATAGTTATTACCACATTGTTGACTGTATTTCCTATACTTTATTTTACATCCCCATGACTGTTTTGTAACTACCAATTTGTACTTCTTAATGCCTTCACATTTTTCACCCATCCTCAACCCCCACTCCATTCTGTCAAGCATCAAAATGTTCTCTGTATCTATGAGCTTGTTTCTGTTTTGTTTATTTTGTTATTTAGATACCACATATGAGAAATCACATTGCATCTGTCTTTCTCTGTCTGACATACTCCATTCACCACAGTACCCTCCAGGTCCATCCATGCCACCACAGATGGCAAGAACCCATTTCCATCCATGGCTAAGCAATATTTCATTGTTCTCATTGTGGTTTTGATTTGCATTTTTCTGATGATTAGTGGTGATGAGCATCTTTTCAAGTACCTGTTGGCCTTTTGGATATCTTCATTGAATAAATGTCCATTCAGATGCTTTGCTCATTATTTATTAATATTTATTATTTTATTTTATTATTTTGGCCACTGAGTTGTGTGAGTTCCACATATATTTTAGATATTGACCTCTTATCAGATACGTGACTTGCAAGTATTTCTCCCATTCTGTAGCTTGCCTTTCATATTGATGGTTTCCGTTGCTGTGCAGAAGGTTTTAAGTTTGATATAGTCCCCCTAGTTTATTTTTTCTTTTGTTATTGAATCCAAACTATTATTGCCAAGACCATGTCCAGGAGTTTACCATTTATGTTTTCTTGTAGTAATTTTACAATTTTAGGTCTTATGTTCAACTCTTTAATCCACTGAGTCAATTTTTGTTTGTATGGTGTATAATAGTGGTTGAGTTCCACTCTTAGTCATGTATCCATCCAGTTTTCCCAACACCATTTTTGTTTTGTTTTGTTTTGGTTTGTTTGTTTGTTTGTTTGTTTTGTGGTGTTTCCCTGGCTAGGAGTTGAACCCAGGTACAACACCATTTTTGAAGACACAATCATTTCCCCATTCTATATTCTAGGTTCCTTCGGCGTAAATTAATTGACCATATATGGGCTATCTATTCTCTTCTATTGTCCTATATGCCTATTTTTAATATAATTTGAAATCAGGAAGTACTATGCCTCCAGCTTTGTTCTTCTTTCTTAAGATTGTTTCAGCTATTCAGAGACTTTTGTTGTTCCATTCAAATTTTAGGATTGTGTATTCTGTTTCTGTAAACAATGTCATTGGAATTTTTATTAGATTGAATTGAATCTGTAGATTGCTATAGATAGCATGAATATTTTAACAATATTAATTTTTTTTCAATTCATGAACGTGAATACTTTTGCATTTATTTGTGTCTTCTTCAGTTCCTTTCATCCATATCTGACAGTTTTAAGTGTATAGATATTTTACCTCCTTGGTTAAATATACTTCTATGCATTTTATTTCTTTTTTGATGCAATTGTAAATGGGATTCTTTTCTTAATTTCTTTTTCTGATGCTTGTTGATGTATAGAACACACCTGTTACAATGCCTATTATCAAAAAGACATGAGATAACAAATACTGACAAGGATATGAAAAAAGGAAAACTTGTGCACTGTTGATAGGAATAAAATTGGTGCAGCAACTATGGAAAATAGTATGAATGTTTCTCAAAAATTAAAATAGAACTACTGTATTATCCAGCAATCCCACTTCTGGGTATCTATCCAAAAGAAATGGTATCATTATCTCAAAGAAATATACATACTCCCATGTTCATAGAAGCATTAGTAGCAATAGCCAAGATATGGAAACAAGTATTCACTGATAGGTGAATGGATCAATAAAATATGATACACACACATATACAGACAAAATTAATATGTTATTTATTTTTTTTAAATAAGAAAATCATGCCATTTGTGGCAACATTGATGAACCTGGAGGACATTATGCTAAGTGAAATAAGTTAGAGAAAGGTAAATAGCACATTGCATCACATATATGATATCTAGAAAAAAGTCAAACTCATAGAAACAGAGTAGAAAAGTGATTCCTGGAAGGTAGGGGCTGTAGAAAATAGGGAGAGGTTGGTAAAAGGGACACACTTTCAGTTATAAGATTAATAAATTCTGAGAATATAATGTATAACATGGGGAAATAGTTGACAGTACTGTAGAATTAAAATTCGCTAAGAGAATAGAACAAACATTCACACACAAGCATTCACACACAAACATACACACAAGGTAAATATGCGAGGTGTAGATTTGTTAATTTCATGAGGGCAAGCTTTTCACAATGTGTTTGTATATCAAATCATCATGCGGTACACTTGAAATATCTTACAAGTCTATTTGTCAAATAAACCTCAATAAATCTGGGAGAAAAAGAGATAACCTCTGCATGTCAGTAGAGAAGTTGTTTTTGTGGGTTTTTTTTTTTTTCACTAGATGGCTTTTACCCAAGAGGAGAGCAAATACAAGTATTTAATTATTTGCCTGAAATTAAATGGTGAAGGAGTTCTATTTAATAGTGAATTGAGGCAGTAGAACCTGGAGCAAAGAGGTGGAGGAGGTGGGAGATCTGGAGAAATGAGAAGGATACGGTTGTGGTTGAAGGCACAGAGAGAAAAAGGGTCTAAACAGCCTCAAGGACTTGAATGTCATCTTGACGCTTGAGCCAAGTTTATAACCAGGTACGTGTGTTAGTGAGAACAAGCACACTGAAACTTAGTATTTTTCAGTGAATAATCTTAAGTAACAGAGTTACATAAGCATGCATTTATTCACATATAATTTATTTTATCAACAGCAGTCTCTAGCTTATATCTTATTTTCTTGAGCAGTTTTGCCTGTTTTCTTTTGATCAATCTACACATTGGCTGTTTTTCAGCATTTTTTCCTTCAGCAGTCAGAGGAGTGAGGACCTCCCACGTCTGTGATGGACAGACCTTTAGCTCATCTGTCAAAACAACCTGTTTGTTCACTGAATGTCTAGTCACTGAAGAAAAATGCCCTTCTGTTATTTCCCATCCATTTTCTTCTCAAAATTAGGAGGATAACTTTTCCTTTTCCACCCAAAAATAAACTTTTAGGCAACAGGGTGGATTATCAAAGCTAAAGAAGAGAAAATACAACACAACATGAGTTAGCCTGACATACGTTTCAGGGTGACGTATAAGGAGTTTTAGAAAACTGAAAACTACTTCACCCTCTCCATTTTATTTTGCAACAACCTGTCCTTTACCAGTGCACATTGTATTTTCATTTTCTCCCCATTTTTAACATAAACACACACAATAAGAAAGAGTACAACTAGGTGAGGTTCACAAACACTTCATAATTTTGTCCAAAAAAATTTACATGTGCAAAACAAATTGTGTTCAATTATACAAATGCAAGTCCTGTTGACAAATATGGTTAACTGTCAAAATGCATTTTATGCAGCTTAGTGTTTAACATAGCACTTATTTGATCTGTTATTTAAAACAATGCTTTTACTTCTCAAGTTTACTAATTTCATTCAATCATTGATTTATGCAGCTCAAATATTTCTAGAGTACACATAACATGTGAAAATTATTTTGTAAAATATTAATATTATTTAGTAGCCAAATAACTATTTCACCAAAACATTGTTACATAGGGAAAATATACTGTCTGTGTAAATGTATTTTGAAAGAATTCATGGTTTATCATGATGGTTTTTTTTTCTGGTTTACCTAGGGTAAACCAGACCTAGGTTTGCTGTTAACTATTTGGTATTAGACCTAGGTTTGCTGTTAACTATTTGGCTTCTTAAGGAAGTCACTTAACTTTCTAAGCCTCAGTTTCCACATTTGTAAATAGATACAATTGAATTAAATATGTAAAGTTATGCTCATTGTGTAATTCAAATTACTCTTCCTTGTAATTCTTATTTCTGTTCAGAGAGTTAAGATTCTTTAAAGACTGGAACTCTCGTTGATTTTATTGTGCCCTCAAAAACAATAGCAAGAGACATTTAATAAGTACTTGTTGCAAGGAATTGAATTGGATTACCTTAAACCATTTGCAATCCTGAAAAGGGAATTGGAGTTTAAAGCAGTTAGTTGAACATAATATTTTCTCTCTCCTTGTGGCAAGTTATTCAAACAGATTTCAATTAGACCTAGGTTACAATGGGGGTTTAGGGCAGTAATAATAATTGGGTCAAAAAAAAAGTATAAACCACATACAAAACATGCCATGTCCATTATGAAAAATTCATATACTGACTTTCCCTGTCCCCTATTATGATGCTTTCATAGGAAATGTCTAATATAGCTTGAAAACTAAGATAGTTTTAGGTCAATATATTCTCCCAGTTGCTTTTGCATCTAAGCTTCACCTTTAATTACTAAAATTGCAGCTCTGTTAAACAGCATTAGGTGTGAGAGAATTGTCAAAGGGAGGTCTGAAGGAGAAAGAATATTTGCAAACTCTTTCTGACTCCCTGAAGTCATATCAAGTTCAAGATTAATTCTGTAGGCAGCCTAAAAATTCAAATTCAAGAGATTTGAGCAAGAAAAGACTTTCCTATATCAACTCTAACCTCTTGCATTGATTCTGGCTTTACCAGTATAGATTTTGCAGGAAAAGAGATCCTGCTTTATTTCACTTTGCCAGTATGTCAGAGGATTCGGTATGTCTAAATCAGTCCCTGGGAATCCTGATGTCCTAGAAGAAGTATATTGCATGTAGTTATCTTGGAATCAATCATTTCTCATCCAACAATTTTCATGAATGTGTGTGGCACATATTATAAGTTGTGGAGAAATTATAAACTAGAAGATAAAGTCCTTGATCTGAGAAAGTTGACAGTTTAATTGTTTCTGAGGCCTAGTTATGACCCGAGAAAAGGTCAGACTTCCAGGACTTTAGGTGCCTCAATGAGTACATTTTTTAAAACCAAAATTGCACTTTATTTTAAAGGGAGGTGTCGTCTGTGAGGAAGATATAACTGTACGAAAGCTGTCAAAACGTACTGATATTTCAGAACAAAAGGCCTTAAAATGCTCTGTGGTGATCAGCTGGCTTTACACCTTTCAGAAGGAAATAAGAGACCTTTCAAAGACCCTAATACTGTGGATCAATTTGATAATAAGCAGTATGTTCGAACTGAATATTTTGGGCAAATATCTATTTATTTTGGTAATGTTCCTATTTACCATTTTCACATTTCTTCCAGATTCCTTGGCACAATAGATATTTGCCCTTTTTGTTGCTTAATTCTGCTACACATCTCAAAGATGCAATGACTTTATCTAGTTCTGATGCTGAAAACAGGAGATACAGTTACTGCACCTTTAGATAATTCAATTAAGAAATTACATAAAGGCAAGCTGATCATCCTCTTTGGACTCTCAGTGGTCTAAACCTAGTGCTATATTGGTTTAGATGTATTCCTCTTTTACTATGTCAACAAGTATCTTTGCACTTCCTCTCAGCTCTCCACACGTTACCCATGGGGGCCCTTTGTCTAAGAATACCGATCATAATGAGGCTCGCCATATTTTTGTGTGTGTAAAATAGTGTTTCAGTCAGATGTTAGATCTCCTACAGCTATTTTATATTACATTAAAGTTGGTCATTCTTTTGTTTTAATGTATAGATGTATGAGCTCAAGATATTTTAGAGTTATAAGCACTGAAAATACTTATTAAAATGTCTAAGCTTTATATTCAGAGTAAATTAACTGTTGGGATCTCTTTATCGATCTATCTATCTATCATCTATTTGTATGGCTGCTGGTAGCACTGAAGAGAAAATTTGGAAGAGCATGTTGAGATCCCATATCACCAGCATAGTGGGCTCCATTCGTAGTGGAAGCTGCATGGTTGCACTTAGTAATTGTTTTTTTTTCTTCTTTTGTCACATTTGTTCTACCACTTGTGAGTGTTACAAAGGTGATTAACAAATGGAATGATAAAAACCTGGAGGGAATATAAAAGTAAAACAAAAGCAAATAAGTTTATAAAAATGTACACAATTTACCAAAACAATGAATCAAATGAAAACATTGGAACCATATTTCCACAATTCTGTGTGGATTGAATTCTGTATAGGAGGATCACATTTAAAGAGAAAGCAAACAAAAGGTTTTCATCTTAAAGTTTTTCACATATAGTTCTTCTGTCTCTTTAAGTTTTCTGTGTGAAAGATGGAATGACCAGTATTTGTCCACAGTCATTATGTTTTAAATAAAAAGACTCAAAATATAAATATCTTTCACTTCAGTTTGTTCAACACAATTTTATTCCCCAAATGTTCAAAAACATATTTCCTTACCAAAACATACAAGTTGGCGGTTTTTAAGACACTGCTTTTCATGAGGTATTTTGTTGTGGTTGTTGTTACTGTTGTTTTTTCATTTTTGCCAGCTTCAAAATAAAAAAGAACTGATAAAGACACAGGTAATAGTTTAATGTGTCATTATGAATAATTACTGTTTAGTGTGTGAGGGTTACCGCTAATCAAGTTTTAAATATAAAACCATTTAACATATATATCTTTGTAAGCTATTCTAAAAAATCAACAGATACCTTCTCATCATTTACAAGAAGCTATTTAAAACATTCTTATTCTGACAAAAAAAATTATAACCTATGAGACCATAGAAACTAAAGTAGCTTTTAAGCTGTGATAGATGCTCTCAGAAGGAAAGACATTTTTAGTGAGCAAATGTTTCTTTCATTGTTCTTTTCTGATTATTAATATACATAGATTATATTTTGCATGTTTCTGTGAATCTGGATTCTAGTCAATTAGTAACAAAAAAAGAAAGGTAAATAATAAGTTTTAGGAAACATTTGAATGGAAAGACTTTTTGATATCTTGATTTGAACAATTTATAGACAAAAATCAAACAGTTTAAAAGAGTTTTCTGTTGTTTTTGTTAAGGTACTATTATAATGTTATTTATACATTTTGCTTTGGTTTTTACTGACTTCCTGGTATATGCCAAGCACTATCTTAGTTGCTGGAAATACAATAATGAACAAAACAGACACAGTTACTGACATCATGAAATTCATATTTAAAATGTCTAGACAGACAATAAACAACAGCAATCATAAATATATATTTGATTGTTTGTTTGGTTTTAATAACTGTAATGGAGCAAAATAAACCAGAATAAGAATAGTGGGCTCCAGGTCCAGGATGCGGGTCATTGGTCTTTTAATAAGGCTTGTCTGCGAAGGCCTCTCTGAGAAGGTGACAGTTCAGCAAGGAAGTGTAGGAAGTGAAGAGGGGAACCAGAAGGACGTCTGGCCATTTCAGATGAGGGAACAAAAAGTGAAAAGGCCTTGAAGTGAAGACAATTTGGCTCTCAAAGGCTAGGAAGTAAGAAGGAGGCCAGTGTCCTCAGAGCAGAATAAGAGTCATCAGAGCAAGTGAAGTCACAAATATAACATGATAAAATGATATAGGACATAATAAGGGCTTTGTCATTTCCTGGGAATGAGAGAAGAGCTTTAAAACCATGAGTAACATCATCTGATTCTTTTTCACCAGGAACACTTTGGATGTCCATGTTGAGAGGAGGCTATAGTAGGCTGTGTTTGCATCAGGGACACCAATTAGAAAATCTTTGCAAATACGCAGACAAATTATACTGATGGCTTACATGAGAGGAGTAGCAATAGAAATGTGAAAAATGGTTGGACTTCGAATATTGAAAGTTAAAGGCAATGGGATTTGCTGGTGGATGGGAGTTAATATGAGAGATATAAAAAATTAAGAAAGAGTACATGCATTTAAGCCTGAGCAACAGAAAACAACCTTGAATTACCATTTAGTGAAATGAGAATCCCTATGGAAAAAGCAGGTTTGGGATAGGTGAATAGGAATCAGGCATCTGACTTTATATATATATATTAGATTTGAGAAGACTTATCAATACTCAAGTAAACATGTCAGGCAAAGGGTTAGGTATGTAAGACCAGAACTGAGAGTAAATGTCACATGTAAAATTGTTAGCTTATAGAGAGTAGTTAAAGCCATATGGTTCGATGAAATCACCTGGAAAAAGTGAGTAGATAAAGTTAAAAAAAAAAATCTTAGGCTTTAGTATTGTTGACCTCCAATATTTATTTTTAGGGTTTGGGAAGATGAGAAAGAAATAGAAAAGAAGACTGAGGAGTTGCAAAGGGTGAGGCAGGATGATTTTAAGAGGAAGTAGTGTCCTTAAAACCATGTGCTGATGATGTTTTAAGATGGAAGTAGTGATCAACCATGTGTCAAAATATTTCTGAGAGTTTAAATAAGATGAGACAGAGATGGATCACTGAGTTAAGTAATATGAGAAGTGACCTAGCCAAGAGTTTGTTTAATTGAAGACTATATAAAATAAAGTTATCTTTTATGCACTTCATTCATAAATATACATTAGTATTCTAAGCACTTAGAACAGAGTCTGTCACTTAGTATATCCTCAATAAACTTTTTTTTTGGAAAATATTTTCAATAAATGAGATTTGAGAGTGTAGCTAGAAGAAAATTGGAGAGGTGGGTACAGAGAAAAATGAACTTCACTTCTGTTCTTTGGCCTAACAAGTATTAGCTTTAACTAAATGGATGTATTTTAAAGTATATCTATAATCCTCTTTTTCATTTTAACAAAAGGAATAATATTAAACAAAAAAGTTTAAAAACATATGATACCTTAGAATCCCAGAAATGGATATTGCTAAAATTCTTGTTGTTTTGGCATACACCAATGTCAGTGCCATTTCATTAATAAGTGATAAAAAATGGATCCCTTCAATAAAAGGTTTAAAATTAGTATCTTTAATTATGGTTGTACAGAAAATGATGTGTTCAAAGTTTTCACTCTGCAAAGTTAAGAAGAGAAAAGCATTGGAAAATGCCTTTTTCTTACACAAATTCTATAAAAAAGGAAAAAGAATAGCCAGAAATTGTTACTTCAAAACTATGACCTCTTGCTAGAAAACAGACATTTGTTTTAGAGAATGTTAACTTAGGAAGTATGTAATTTTAAAAATTAATCTTGTTTTGACATTCATTTATATAATAATCATTGAGCAACTAGTAGGTGATGAGTATAATTCTGGGCACTGCTAATTGCTTATATCACCTGCTTTTCTTCTTTGCTACCAAACCTTTATTTTTTCAAGGGGGAAATTATGTCCAGTCCAAAATACTCACCATTTCATGTTATCTTGTAACAAGAGGTATGTGATACAATCATGATGGTGAGATATAATTGGAAATATTGTAGGTGGTTTCAAGGAAATTTGTTGCCAATCCAAGCTTCTACTTCCTTTTCTTCCCTCATTTTCTTGCCAAGTTTATGGATGTGACATCTGTGGATGTGACATTTGAAGGTGAGGAAGCCATCTTGTAGCCACTAGGCAATCAGAATGGTGATTAACTCCTGCAGACTAGGGGACAGGCCTATTCTCTGTTGGTGTCATTAAGCGGTAGTACTTAATCTACACTACCCATCTCTGGAATTATGCTTTCCTGAGAAAAAAACAATTCCTTTACATTTATCAGCTATCATTAATTGAATGTGTGTGTCAATGATAAGCTATTATAAACATTGTCATAGTGCAGTAGAAGAAAAATGCAAATGAATACAGTAGTCCCCCCTTTGTCATTAGGAATGATATGTTCCAGGACCCCCAGGTGGATGCCTGAAACTATGTATGATACCAAACCTGATATGTAATCAGTCAGGAACTGCACGATGTTTTGGTCAAGACAGATCATGTATACAAGGACAGTGGTCTGATAAGATCGTAACAGCTTAAAAATTTGTACTGCCGAGTGACACTGTAGCTCTGGTAATGTCACTCATTATTCATGTGTTTCTGACGATGCTGGTGTAAACAAACACTGCACTGACAGTTGTATAAAAGTGCCATCCATCTCAGTTTGTGTAACCGAACTCTATAATGTCTGCACAACCACAAAATCACCTACTGATGCATTTCTCAGAATGTATCCCCATGTTAAGTAGTGCATGACTGTATGCTGTTTTTTTCTACACATACCTACCTATGTAAAGTTTAATTTACAAATTAAGCACAACAAGAGATTAACAATGAGAACTTATAATAAAATAGAACAATTATAGTGATATACAGGTATATCTTGTTTTATTGTGCTTTGCAGATATTGCATTTTTTACCAATCGAAGATTTGTAGGAACTCTGTATCGAGTAAGTCGATGGGCACCATTTTTCAAACAAGCTCAGATGATGGATAGCATTTTTTAGCAATAAAGTATTTTTAAATTAAGGTATTCACATTGCTTCTTTAGACATAATGCTATCACACATTAGACTACAGTATGGTGTAAACATAACTTTTATATGCACTGGGAAATCAAAAAATTTGTGTGACTTGCTTTATTGAACTATTCACTTTTCTGTGGTGGTCTGAGACTGAACATGCTGTATCTCCAAGGTATGTCTGTACTGTAATAAGTTATATAAGTGGCTTTGGGGCCCTTGTTGGATAAAATAAAGGTGACTTGAACACAAGCACTGCAATACCACATCAGTCGATCTGATGACTGAGAAGGATACTAAGTGACTAACTGGTGGGGAGCGTATATAGCATGGAGACTCTGCTGAAGGGAGGATTCGTGACCCAGTGGCACAGAGCAGGATGGTGTGAGATTTCATCAAATTATTCAAAGAATGTCACACAATTTAAAACTTAGGAATTATTTCTGGAATTTTTCATTTAATATTTTCAGACCACAATTGACTGTGGGTAACTGAAAGTGTAGAAAGCAAATCCTAGGGTAAGGGGGAGCTACTGTACATAATTATAATTCAGAATTAGAAAATTAACAAGGGAAACTAGTACAAACATGGAAAAGCACAGGAGGAATAAACAACTCTGCCAAATAGGCACAAGAAATATTTAATTTAACATAAGATAAGCCAAGTCTTATTGCATGGGTATTCATTAACCTACAGAAGGCAATGAGTAGTCATTAACCTAAAGAAGGCAGGAAAGGACATTCCAGGAGAGGAAACAACATTAAAAAAAAAAAGAAAGGATAGAATTGTAAATGTCAAGACAGCACACACGTTATCCTGGTGTGGCTGGGATTGGAGTGCAAGTAGGTTGTTTAGATAAACAAACTCATAGACCCAGACCACAGAAGGGTGGGTACCTGAGGGGAAGGAGGTGGAGAGAGGGCAAAATAGGTGAAGGGGGTCAAATGTATGGTGACAGATGGAAATTAGACTTTTGGTGATGAGCATTCTATAGCTATTGGACTGCAGTGTTGAACACCTGAAGCATTACCTCAATTTAAAAAAAAAAGTTAAGGGATGAAAAATTATATGCCATGCAAACACCATCACCACCACCAACAAAAACAGTGTATGTATGTGAACAACAGACTTTATAGACTTAAGACAAAATGTATCATTAGCGATACAGAAAGTCACTTTTTATGCATCTAATAACATAACTTCAAATTATATAAAGTGACATTTTAAATGGATAAAGAAGAATTCAGGCAGAATATCAGGCAGAAACATGAAAATGAGGGGCCTTTTGGCCTATGTTATGAAGGTTCAGTTTAATTTTAAGGAGAGTGGGAAATCGCTAGAGGATTATAAGCAGGGACTGGCATTATCAACTTGTGTTTTAGATAGAGCTGGCAGCAATGTGCAGTATGAAACAGAAGTGCCATCTCCCTTTCCTCCACATCAACCAAAAAAAAAAAAATTGAATAAAATCCAAACATGCAGGAACTAAGGGATAAATACTGCCATCAAGTATATGAAACATTTATGAGAAGGATGCTCAGCAGTTGTTCTGCGTGTCTGTGACAGACCAAACACAAAGAAATACACTCAGATAAAGCCAGTGGAGTTGAGCTGGACCTTTAGCAAAAATACGTCACCCGAAGGATGCCCTGGAGAGGGGTACCACCAGTATAGGCCGAAAGGGGTAATTGGAAATTTTCTTTCTTTAAATAGCTGGAAGAATTGAAAACAGGGAGTTCCCTGATGGTGTAGTGGCTAAGGTTTCGGTGCTGTCAACACTGTGGCCTGGGTTCGATTCCCAGCCAGGGAGCTACCCACATTAAAAAAAAAAAAAATTCAAAAAAAAAAAAAAAAAAAAGAGAATTGAAAACAGCTATCACCTTGGGAGGATTTTTAGAATTTACTTTCCTGACAGTAAGAGGTATAATAAACTATATTTTGAATGCACTTCAGCTTCATTGTATTCTGATCCATAAAATCCAGAAGTGAATTATCCCACCTACCACATCCACCAACAAGCACTCAAGTACTTAGAATATAAACAACTAAAACATTAATCATTCATGACTACTAATATCTTTAATTAAATGGTTATTTACATGAATAGAAATTAACATTGGAATAAGTTGCATAAGAGTTCCCACAATAATTTGGGGTACACTTTTCTCTATATAATATCTTTTATTTTACTTGATAAAAGAGTCCCATGCTCTAACAAATTTGGTGAATGGGGTTTAATAAGTTTAAGTATATTTGTTTATTGCAGAACACTTCAAAGCCTTTAATAGGGGAATGTTCATTGTGAATCTGATAAATTTATCCTAGATTTTATCCAAGAGTATCATAGTCAGCTTTGGCTACTGTAACACAGTACCATAGACTGGACTGGATGGGTTAAACCACAGACATTTATTTCTCACAGTTCAAAGACTTGGAAGTCCCAGAGCAAGGTGTGGGCAGGTTCCTGGCTTATAGACAGCTGCCTTCTCACTCCATGCTCACATGTCCTTTCCTCAGTGCACAAGCATGGAAAGAGAAATCCAGTCTTCCCTTGCCTGTAAGATCACTCATTCTATGATGAGTTCTCCACCTTCGTGCTGTAATCTAAGTCTAATCATTTCCCAGAGGTGCCACCTTCCGCCACCATCACAATGGGGGTGAGGCTTCCAAATATGAATGAGGCTGGGGAGAAACATTCAGCCTATAACAAAAAGGTGATAAAATGCATCTTAACGAAATCTATTCAACCATGGAATTCCATTTTTATAAACACAGCATCAAGTTATATGGAAAACTATGCTATATATTACATGATTTTATTTTTAATTTGAAAAAATACTTAATAAGAGGGACTTAGGTTTCTTCAATTATAAAAATAAGACAGAAAACTTAATAATAGTGCATACAACTATTCTATACTTTTTCTATTTAATTTCCAAGTTATGGTACAGGATGTTATCCCATGAGGAAACTGGGATTTAGAGAGATTATTTTCTCATTGTCTCAAATCTAATAAGCAACTATAAAGGCACCTTTGCTACTAGAGTTAATATATAATTGATGATTCAAGCAGAGACCCATTTGTGAGCAGAATGGGGTACTAAAAGTAAAAAAAGTATGTTTTAAAGTATTAATTTAATGACTAATAAATTGGTTCTAATATTTGATACAGTTATAAAGTAGTTCTATTTATATATTTAGGAAATATTATTTTCAAGTACTAAAGCAGATAGGATGCTTGGACAAGAGGTATAAAACAAGACCATCATAGACAAGACGGAATATCTATTCACCTTAATTTAAGATTTTTGACAAATGCACCCAGTCTTCCTCTCCAGCTTGACCTCCCATTGCTTTACACTGGATTCTTGTTATTTATTTTTTCTTTTTATTGTTGAATGTATTGGGGTGACTTTGGTTAGTAAAAATTACACAGGTTCCAGGTGTACAATTCTATAATACATCATCTATGTGTTGTGGTACGCAACACTGGGTTCTTACATATTAGTTAAACTGGATTTCTTGTGCTCCCCATTGAGACCACTGAACTCACTTTTGTTAATGTCATTCTCCCTTCCTGAATTTTTTTTAATCTAAAAATATCCTTCCAGTTCTTTAATGCACAATGTAAATGCCACTTTCTTGATATCTGTTCTTTCCCCATAACCCCTACGTGAAATGTTCCCTTCTTCTGAAACTCCTTAATGATTAGTTTAAGCAACTAACAGGACTGTAATCACACCGGTCTTTGATGCAGCTATTTATGTGATTATCTTAAATTCTAAATTAAATCAAGGACTACAGGAGAATAGGAATTTTTTTATGCATTTGGTATATCAAGATATTCTTGTTACCCACATGGTATCTTGGATTTTAAGCACTCTTTGATGTTTGACTGTGTTAGTGGATGAATAAAAGAATGAACAAATGAATGAATGAATTAATTAATTCAGAGCTTCAAATTAATATTAGAAGTAAATTATGCCTATTTATTGATCAGATTAAGGAAAAAATATGCCAAGTTTTTAAAAGGTAAAAAAATAAAAAGAGAGAGATAAACTGAATAACAGACATACGAAATAGGTCATTGCCATATTTGTATTTGCATGGCACGAAATACTCATGACTAAATTATAAATATAATCCATTCTCTGCATGTTGACATAACCTGAAGTGTCCATTGTAAAATAACTATTTGTACTCAGTTTTTGTTTTGACTTTGAATTGCTGCTGTTAAATGCACTAAATCTAGAATTTAAATCCTAAAAGCATTCAATACATTTACAGTTAGGAGACATATGCAGCTTGTTGGTTTTGCATTTACACATTCTTTCAACAAATATTTTCCAGTACTCTCTATGCCCACTCAGAGTTTTCAGATTAGTGACGGTGACGGACATTAATTAAATTATCACAAAAATAAATGTAAAAGTGCTATTGCATTTAGAATAAGAATTTGCATGTAATACTGAAAGTATATCATAAAATATTAGTTTTTAACCTGGAGAGAAAGGACAAGTGAAGTTTTCCTCAAGCATGTATAAGTATTTTAAATCTAAATAAGTAACTAGAATTAATTAGCAGAGATCAAAAGAAAAAGCATTCTGTCTGGGCTCCCAGCTTGTATTCTATGTTTATTAAGAGCATTTGGAGCTTAAGAAAATGACAAAGTGAAATGAAGTGAAAGAGGTGGATAGGGGCCTAAGAAAGGTCTTTAGGACCATGTTTAACCTTTAGGCCTCTAAGCAGAGGAAGTCAACTATACCTAAGGTAGTGTTTCAGAAATATTATACCATCTGAAGGGTGAAATTACATGTCATCTCTCAGTTTAAAATGGTAATTTACACATGATAAGAACTATTTTGCATATACATATAAGAATGAAGAAATAATATTACATTTTTTTGCCAAAAATATATAAATGCATAACTTTTATTTATTTTCTTTCTATGGCAAGCCCAATGGCTTTCAGGAGTATGAAAGAAACATCTGCCATTTTTAGTTTCTTAAATTCTAAAATGCTGTATATTAGAAAATACATAATGAACAATTTTGGTTTTAACTTTAATTGCATGGATCATGCTTTCCTGACAAATTTTCAGGACTCTCAGTAAGTTGTTCCCATTTACTCATTCCCATTCACTTCATTCACTCATAAAGACCTCAACTGGGTGGTAGCAAACATCCTTCAAATTCAGTTTCCTGACAGAAGCTTGCAGATCAAGCCTTGAAGTGTCACCTTAACTTGTATGTCTCTACCATAGGCTAGGTACAGTGCTATATGCCAAGGATATAGAAGAAAATATAACAATTTCTCTGCTTTCATGGAGCTTCCTTTAAAGATGGAAAAGGTAGACATTAAACAGTAACAAAGAAGATAATTTCTGAGAGAGAAAGAAGCTTATTTTTTTTAATATGATAGAAGTTGGGGATGACTTCTGCTTTGGGGGGTGACTTCTGTAATTATAATGGTCAGGGTCAGATAACACATACTGTTTGGAAATAATGATTGTTCAAATGTCTCTGTGAAAAGAGCATAGCCATAGACATGCATCTTAACAGTTCAATGTGGGTTTTTAATTCTTTTCATTACCTTTAGATTTTCATACTGTCTAGGCAGAATACAAGTATGAAAGAAGCAATAAGCCCTTTAAAACACAACCAAATAATATTAAAACTCCCTATTAGACATTTGATATGTTTTTCTGGTGAAGAGCTCATATCTTTAAAACGTTAATTTTAAGTTAGTTATCAGGTTGGCTCATCAGTTCCTGACAGTGCAGCTTTTGGGGTTACTCAGTCCTCTTATCCTGCAGTCTTTCTCCCAAGTTAGCCTACTACTGTACTAATCTCACAGTAGGGATGGATTAACCACATTAGAACAAATAAGGTTCATCGTAGATGCTAACTGAAACTGAAGCTTCCATAGAGAAAGAGAGAAAGAGGAAAAGGGAGAGATAATGGCAGAGAAAAGGGAAAAATGTGAGATGAGGAGAGAGGAAAAATGAAAACTAAACAAGAAAACAAAATAGAGAGGTAGAAACAGAGCAAATAAGAGAGAGCAGGCAGTGCGGAGCCCAGAAGGTAGACAGACACCTGCTGTGCAGGGCTATTGCCCAGGGTGAGTGGGGCAGGTGCTTCCTCTCCACATGGTTGCCCAAAGGTTTCAGGACCGCCCTGTCTCTACTTCAATCTCCATACTCCATGGAAGTGGCAGGGGGTGGAGGAGTGGGACTGAAACATTATTTTATGTTTATTTAGAACTCAGGCTGGGGACTTTTACTACAAAAGTCATACTTTGAAGGCAGGTTAAAGTCACAATGCTTTTAATAGAATGCATGTTCAATTCATTGTTTTGAGTTGCTGACTAAATTAAAGACAGGGCCATAATTAGTAACTATATTCACATCTACTGCATTCCAAGAGACAGTACATTATCAAAAGAACAAAGTTAAGAATGGTTAAGGTTTTCCCTGAAATCTTGTTTTGAATCCTCTTCTATCCCACTAAAAGAAGAAAAAAAAAGAAAGAAAGAAACCTGCTTTATAATATGGTTTGACTAACAAATTATCTCCCCCCTCTTTGGGAATGTTATTTCCTCTTTACTGAATCATTCTTTAGCTACTTGACCTTAAGAAAATTAGTTAATTACACTAGATTTTTATGTTTTCAGCTGTGAAACAAGAATACTAAAAGCATGTATGTTATAGAATTAAGAATATTAAATGAGATTATTTGTATAAAAATATTATACTGCAAAAATATTCAATGGATATTAATCCAAAGGCAATTCTGGATTGGGCATTCAATGGCAGTGTAGAAAGACCTCACTAGGTTGAAATAAAAAAAAAAAAGCCAGTTGAGTTGGGTAAGTGGGTCTCAAGCATAAAATTAAAATGTAATATTTTTGGTATACCAAGATTGGGAAATATGTCATATACAATGGGAACCTACGAGAAAATAAGAAAAGTAAAAATATTTAAAGGATAGATAAAAGAAGTGACATCCTTAATGGAGGCTCAGATGCAACTGAAAGGTAATAGAAAAATCAAGAGAACAGGTATTTTAAGCAAGGTGGATTAATAATATTCAATGCTATTGTATAAGAACTAAAAGATGTCCCTTTTATCAACAAGCAGATCTTGGTAACATTATAAGAAGCTATTGCAGTGGAGTGGGGAGGTGATATTCTGAATTGCTTTGGTTTTAGAAGTAAATAAAGAGAGAATTGAAGATTGAATCTAGCAATTTTTCAGAAGTATGGCTCTAAAGGAAATGAAAAAGATACAGAATGTTTGTAGAGAAATATGAAACAAATTGTGACAATTGCAATGAAATGCGTTCTCTAAACTTGTGGTAGGCAGCATAGTAGTCCTCCAAAGAGGTCCATGCCCTAATCTCCAGAACGTGTAAATAGGTTGCTATTCATGACAAAAGCAATATAGCAGAAATGGTTAAGGTTTATAAATCTTGAAATTAAAGATAATCCTGTATTATCCCAAAGGGCAGAATCTAATTACGTGAGCCTTAAAAGCAAACAACTTTCCCGGCTGTCTTCAGTGAAATAAGGATTATAGAAGTACCAAGTTTCTTGCTTTGAAGATGCGGAAAGCTCTCTACCAGCCAAGGAATATGTCGCCTCTGGAAGCGGGAAAACGTTTCATTCCTATTTCCCCTTCAAGTTTGGGAGTAATAATGGCTTCTCATTATTGCTATTCCCTGGATGCTTTTCCCTTCGTCTTTGAGTTCCTTAAACCTACTAACACTTATGTAAATGGTTCCATTATTATACTCTCTTCCATTATATCCTGTGTGTACCATCAACTTCTACCTGACATTGCTTTGGAGGCTGTTGTAAGGCCCTTGGTTTTACCTTGAGTGAGATGTGAAATTTTTGTAATATTCTGAACTCTGCAACTAATTAGTGATGTGACTTTGAACAAGTCTCATAGCCTTTCCCCACTTCAATGTATTAATCTATAAAATAAAATAATTGCTCTATGGAATTATATCAAAGGCCCTTTCCACAATTTTGAAAAGTATTTGATGTATTAGTCAATTTTACACTGGTTTCTCTGATTCTTTATTAACTGGGTGAGTTAAGAATTTGGTCCCAAGGGAGCTACCATTTCACATATCACACAAAAAAATCCTCCATCCCAAGTAATTCTTAGAAGTTCATTACCTAGGGATTATTTTCTATCTCCTTTTATTTTTTTATTTATTATTTTTTTGGGGAGTTGGGGGTAGTTCCCTGGCTGGGGATCGAACCCAGGCTGATGACATTGAGAGCACTGAAGCCTTAGCCACTACACCATCAGGGAACCCTTCTATCTCCTTTTAAAAGCATTCCTCTATATATCTATGTATCTTACTAAATGTAAATCTCATTTGGTTCAATGGTTTTAATTCTTATGTTTTATAAACTCTGGGTAGTTAAAACTTTTGAAACAAAATACTGTGTGAAGATAGAGATAACAATATTATTCCCAACCTGTAGATTTGATATAGGATGAGCAATAAATAACCATAAACTTTAAAAGGATCATAGTTCCTTATCCACTTTTTATATATTTTTTAAGTAATTAATGGAAAATAAAAAGACCAAAAGAAATTATGAATATACTCTTGCAAACCCATTTTATGTATGAAACATGTGTAAATTATTAATTATCTGCCAGATAGTAATTTTCAGCAATTGGGAATTGTTATTTAATTTTAAATGTCCTTTTCCTATATTTTTGATTTATCAAAGACAGCTAATTGGATTCTCTCATTTATTGCTCAGTACTTCTATTCTTGATTTGACTTGTGAAATTATGAGTTCACAAAGTTAAGTTACTTGTTGAGGAAATTGTATTATTCCTTTGAACATTCACTTAGCGTTCTCATACTTACTGTGTTATAATTTATTTTTGTGTTTTTGTTTTTAATACTGTATGGTTGACCTAGAAAGTACAAGTTTTTAAAAATCATACTGGGTCCACTGCCATTCTCTATGTTCTCAATACTTTAATGAATGTTTATTTCAACATATTAGCATTTAAAAGGGAAATACCACAGTAGATTACATTCTGGCTAGAAAATGTTAATGAAAGCAAAATGGACAAATAGCAGCTACTTTTTCCTTACCATGTCAGGCAGGTTTTATGGGATGATTTTAAAGGCTTTTAAGGTGAATCATGTCATCTGTAATATCAGTATGTAGAAAGTCCTATTACTTCATTGTTGAATCTTGAATTATTTCTCTGACCTAGAATTTAAGGGCCTACAACCATAAGATTTAGGGGAATTGTACTAATACTCTATATCCTAGATGGAAATATAGATCTTTCCACAAGGGCAGAGGAAAGAAGTATAATAACAAACTGCAGGCGGGTCTACTCTAAGATGTTCCTTATATCATTACCTAAAACTAACCTAACTTGTTGCTTATTTATTTGTCTAATGTGCCACAAATTGTACGTACTTTGTAGGTAGCTATAACTTTATATTCACTGCTATATACTTAGGAAAATTCTGTCACCTAATATTATTAAAATCAATAATTATAAAAATTTCTCTTCCTTCAAAACACAAGAAAATAAGTGCCAAGAAATCCAATAACTTTTCAAAGTCTTACAACTAGTCACTATTAGAACAGGGCATAGAATTCATATTTTGTGACTTTCAGACCATTTATCTTTTATCTCTCTACCACTTATTTGGAACTTCTCTATGAACTTTATAGTACTTATGTCTTGCCTTTAAACCACTTCAACTAATTAATATTATATATTTTTTATCTAATTTTCATAATAACCCTGGAAATCTCAAGGAAGTCTTTTTCTGCTCCTATTGTCAAGAGAATGCATTTATATTATGTCTTTTTATGTTCTTGTTCAATCTTTATGTGAAGGCTGAAATATTTGACTTGTAATGGTGCACATATGTTATGTAAATTATAGTAGTATATTATATTGCTCTGACCTTTACAACACTCGATAATTTGATTGGCTGGCTAGTTAAGTTCATAGTGTTTACAGTCTTGCCCTTACTTAGATGGACATGATGAGATATTCCAATCCAGCCAATCAAAATATAGAATATCGAAAAGGTCAAAGTAGTATAATGTTTTCTTAAGCTATGCAGTCTTCACTTTACTGGTCAAATAACGCACTCATAAAAATAGAGAAATGCTGTGAAATAAGCATATCTAAAAATAGTACATATAATGAGTATTTGAATTTAATTAAGTTGATTTTAACTTTCTTGTTTTCAAACTTGATCCTTTAAGAGAACTGCTTAGATTTTCATTAAATCAACGTTATCACAGACTGTTTCACTTTTCTATGAATGTCCCTTACCTAGAGTAGTATTATATTACCATCTTTAATATATAAATTTACTGAATAGATGAATAAATTTTGCAAACTATACTAAAATTGACTCATTCTCTCCCTTTAGCTTTATGATACCACACTTTCCTTGGTCTCATTTTTAGGTTTATCTCATCCTCTCTGGGGTCTTCAAGGCTCAGTACCAGACCCTCTTCTCCATCTAGTCTTTCTTTCTGGGAAATATATTTAGTACAACACATGCATATATCAATTATGATCCATAAGATAATGCCTTTCAAGTGTGTGTCTCTAGAACTGTCTTCTGAGTTCTAGACTCTTATTTCTAATTGCCTTTTTGACTTTCCCAATTAAGTTCCGGAAGGAGTTCAATTTTATTATGTTAGAAACCAAGCCTTGACTCTCCTCATCAAAACTTTTTTTTCTCTCAGTGTCCTGTCATAGTGACTGACACCACAATCCAATCTGATTCAGAAGAAATCTAAGAGTCATTATTATTGCCCTCACTACTACCCAATATTAATCTAAGACCAGTAGCTCTTACCTCCCAAGTATTTATTTATTGTATTTACCTTTTTCTTTCATCACTGCCTCTTTCCTACCCCAAGATACCAACATCTCTTACCTAGGCCACTGGATAACCACGTATTGCTGTATTTCATCATTCTCATAAGGAAGAAAGAGTTGTATTTTCAAAATAGAACTTGACAATGCCATTACCTCTTTTATTCCCTTCCTCTGCAACATCCCACTGTTCTTAGGATACAGATAAAATTTTAAGTTGTCTCCAATACTTCGCATGATCTAACATCTGTCTCATAGCAAACCACCCTCTGTTTTCCTCTTTGTGTTTAGGCCATGCATTCTGGTTCTTATTATGTTCCTTATTACTCCAGGGATTTGTTTCTCTGTTTTAGTTTGGCTAAAGTGTGTTTTGTTTTGTTTTGTTTTTTTCTTATCTACTTACAAGAGTAGAATTCAGAATAAATTCTTTTGTCTAACAAGTGGACCTACTATAAGAAGATATAGACTTAGCAGTTATGTAGAAGGCAAAAGCAAATGTAACATGGTGTTTCATTTTTCTTAGATCTATTACCATCAAATATTAGAAAGATCTATAGTAACAAGCAAAGAGTAGAATCAACCTGGACTGACATAGACACAATGAATTTGTAGCTAAATATGCATTCTATGGAAATTACTGCCTGATGACTCTAATCATCAAAAAAAGGAATACACACACAAAAAATTTCAGAATATCAATGCCGTCTATATCTGTATCCTTGGTTCCAAACCAGGGCTGATTTTCTTTTTTCACTATCCTTCCTCATGACAACTCATGTGAGTGAGGGAAAAAGGAATGGGTTTTCATAAATTTCTCTGTCTTTTTAAATGTCTATGAAGTATTCGATATCATAATTTCTAGAATTCTAAATTCAATTATTTTATTTACACTTTTATTACTATATCAATTTATAGTTCACAGATTCATGCATACATTCATCACATGTTTATTGAGCCTATGAGTAGGAATAGGAATATACAAGAGAAACAAGAACAAAGTTTTTAACTTCAAAATCTAACAGACTATGCTGCTCAATAAAGGAAGTCTTCCTAAACAAAATCATATTTGGAACTGAGAGCTGACTGAGGAGCAGGAATTACTTAGCATGAATTGGAAAATGTATGACACTCCTCTGCCTAAAATCCTCCAACAACTTCCCACCTCAAACAGAGACATCCAGACCCCGACGATGGCCTTCAAGGCCCTTTTCTGGGACTTCTCCCTCTCATAGTTTTACGTGCTTTGTTTTTCTTTGTCATTCCATTATCAGTTTAAATATCACCTTTACAAACTTTTAATCTAAAGAAATAAAGCTTTGCTCAAATTATTTTAAATGTAATTTTCACAAATATTATTGTTTTCTGAAATTATTTATTATCTGCATCTCTCAGAATACCAAGTCCATGAGAGAATAATTCTTGTATGTTTTGTTCCTCACTGTGTCTAAACCACCTAGAAGAGTGCATAGCACATAGAGAAAGCTTACCAACTATTCCTTCAGTGAAAAATTACTCTTTAGATTGAGAGCATCCATGTCTGAAATTTAGCACCTTTTATATTTGGTGTGGTCTTTTGTTTTGGAATTACATTAAATTTAATTTTCAAAAATTTGAATTGTTTTTAATTTAAACATTCCAAAATTATTAATTACATAAGAACATATATTTAGTATAACCAAGACAATATAGGCCATGTGTTACTTTTTCTTATTCTTATATCTTTCCCAATCATGAAAGAATAGGTTTTGATAAAAGTGAATTGAATTTCTGTTCATATTTTAAAATTGATTCTCAAAGTATCAGAATTAAGGTCAAACTTAATTTTCCAAAAGTACTTGCCTCTTTTTTGTCCCTTGATCAAGTCAGAGTCTTTCAGCATTCTTACAAAGACCTCTCCTACCTACCTCATTTAGTTGATGGCATATTGTTTGATGAAATCATTAGCAAAATAGTGAAAGGAGAAACAAGTTAGGGGATAAATGAGAAGCAAATTTTGTTTTTTTCTTTTTTTATCTCTCTTTTCTTCCTATAGTCAATGCAAAAACTATGATTTTGTGCCCCCATGGGTGCTGTCTGGAAAGACTGTGGTTTAGACTGTTTGAGGAAACCATCATAAATTAGTAAGTTTCTTCTTTTCAGCAGCCTTAAGGATCTGTCTAAAAACATAAGCACTATGTTTTAATGAAAAAAGCAATAGCTTTGGTGGAAATACAAGTGAATTAAATAAAGTTAATCAAATAACATTTATCAATTAAAATTTTATAGAATGTAACTGTCAGACAGTGACTATAAAATTTTGTTTGTTTGTTTGTTTTGTTTTGTCTTAGTTCCAAAAGGCTTTAACATTTTTCTGTCTAAATTATGTTAATGACAAAAAATTGGACATTCAGAGATTTGGGTTTAGAACCCAAAACCATCTACCATCATCAAACAAGTTTTGTGAAATCTCATAGTTCTTTATAAAATTCATAGAGATTCTCCTTTGTAAATCAGAAAATTTTCTTCGGGATTCTCAATGGCCAATTCCCCAAAATATATGAGTAAGATTATGGTTCAAAAAAATATGATACTTTATTGCCAGCCTAAGTCATTGACAGTTTGAGAGATAGGATTTAGATGTTGGTAGAAAATTAAATTCTCACCTGGGGTTGGAGATGGAAGAAAACTTAGAGAATATGGACCCACCCTTTTTGCTTTAGAGAGGGTAAATAATGGTTCAGCAAAGTGGCTTAGAGTTTACTTGTACCAGAGACTACCCTCAAATTCTGACTTCCTGTCACATCATCTGGTCACTACTTATTACTGCTGTTAAACAGAATCTCATATTTCTGTGTCCTTTATTTAATGACTAAACAATATAGAATAATGAAAACATCTCATCAGATAAAGTGTGTGATAGATTGCAAAAGATGGGAGTTCATGGTAAATAATCTTCTTAAGACCTTTCAAATCTCTTTAATAATATGCTGGACAATGTAAAGACTGCACTAAAATGGTAAAGATAGTAAAATTTCTCCAGCCCTGGACATTTAATTACTGGGTTTATACTCTTGCTAGACAATCATGATAATTTTCTGCATTATTGCCATATATTCTAAGTACCTTCTTAGTCAACACTGTCAATGATGTTGAAGGACTGTTATGGAAGAAGAGAAAGAAATTCTGATTTACCCAGTTTTAAAATGCTTGCTTGATGATGTGTTAAACAAACCCATTATCAAAATCAAATTTAAACAAAGGTTTTGACTATTCAAAAGTATTTGATTTTTTCTCTTAATAAAAACAACAACAATGACATATGGTAAAAAAACAAGAAGAATCAACTATATAAAAACAGATGGAGGGTGGTTTTATTGGAAATTAGATTAAAATTTAGGAAATTTCTTCATCAATATATGTATTTTTTAACTCTGCATTGGACCAAAAGCAACCCATTCAATAAGTTAGCAAGAAGACGATTCATTTCCCCGCCTCCACCCACACAAGCACAGTCATGTGCACGAATACCAGATCCTTGCTTTACAACCCACGGAAACCTGCCCAAGACCAGAGGCATTTAAGATTATAACCTGCCCTAAAGCTTCTAAACAGTATAGGTTGGGTCTTTTCAGGGATTTGTTGGTCAAAACACTCCTTGTAAAGTAGAAAGAGGATTTTGATAGAGGAGAAGTATTTCTATCAAGAGGCCCTAAACAATAGTTTCCTCAGATTTTGAAACCACTCCTCCAACACGTGATTAATCTCTAATTCCCTGGCTGAGCAAGTAACCATTTTAATTAGACTCTTGAGGCAAGCAACATTGTGTCCATGGTAACAGGTATAAAAAGAACTTTAAAAAGGGGGGGAAAGAAAATATGTGATAAGTGAAAATGTGTTTAAATCATGATAAAAGGATTTAAACAGATGTTATTTTTTTCAAAGTGTTATTTTTAAAAAAGAATTTTAAAGGGCTCTTGTATGAGAAAAAAATCATTTTTGGATGCATCTTTAGGGAAGGTTTCTCATTCCTAAATGCTGTACTTCATGATTGCCATGGGTGAGTTGGGGTCCTGGTAACTGAAAGGGATTCCAGAGGGGAGAAATCAAAAAGAAAAACCATGGTACACTCAGTTAGATGTTTAAATACAAGTGAGTTAAAATTAAAATATTTTCGATGCTCTTTGATAGATTGTGTGTGTTAACATTCCTTTTTATTAAAGTTTGTGTTCAGAAGAGAGAAAGTTAAGGACTTGAGTTTTGGAGAGGGATCAGATGTGGATCAATCTGAACATGATGCCTAGAGAGTGGGATCAAAGGCAGGGGCATGGAGCAGTGCCTCCTTAAAGGGTAGGGGCACTGAAAGTTTAGGCAGTCACTACCACGTCAAATGATATTTTTGGACTATGAATTTGACTTCTCTGTATTGAATGCATGTATAATTTTACACGCACATACACACATTTGTTTGTTTATTTGTTTATAGTTATAGAAATGGAATGGACAAGGGATTGTCATTTTCCTAACAACCAGGTTTTCAGAATCAGTAAAGGCCATTATGAATGAGGACGGAGTAAGAAAAGACTTGCTCTTCTTGTGTTCATTTTTTGCTTATCTGCCAACACTTGTCTTCCCTAGAACAGTGCTTCTGCCACTTTGCTTAACGTGAGTTATAACTCCCTAAATGTAAATGTCTCCAAGAGGGCCCAGGCAAGTTCTGTGGAATTAAATGGAGAGTAAAGTTATAAGAAGAAACCCAGAGAGAGTAGGAGGAAAGGAGACTTTGGACCTGGCAAAAGGATGGCTTATTTTGGCTGGACTCCTCCTGTAGTTTAAATACCTACTGATTGAAAGCAAATTAGATGTTAAGAAAGGCTGGAGTGCCCATGTTAAAAAAAAACAAACAAGCAGTGACCTTAAGTTGGTCTTGGAGGACATCAAACCTCTTGTTTTGCTTTAAATGTTAAAAGAACCTAAATATTGCCTGTGTGCAACATAATTTTTAGTTGTTCTGTTTTTGCTAAATAAACTGCTCATCTGAAGAAATACCATTCGGTAGAGGTGAATGCTTGGAGCAGGAGAGAATGTGGGAAAATAGAATAAAATTTAAAAGAATAGAGATGAAAAAACTTTACTTTATTTTTTAATTGAAATATATTTAATATACGTTATTATATTAGTTTCAGTTGTACAACATAGTTATTCAACATTAATTTACTTACTGAAGTGATCAAGATGCTAAGTCAGTAACCGTCTGTCATTTAAAATTTGCACTCAGATCTAAGTTTAATAGGCTTTCCAAGACAGTAAATCTGTATTTATCATATGGGATAAAGATTAAAACAGCATAACAGTAATTATACCTTTTATCTGAACAGGAAATTACATTTCATGTATTATTCACAACTTGATATAGTAGTTACATAAAGAAAATCCTAAATCTACACATGCACACACAAGCTCATACATATATAAACATACTCATACAAACACACACATATTCATACCTACATGCAAACAGGAAAGATAAGTGTCTGCAGCATATCTGGGGATTTGTATTATATAGTGATTTCACTCTACCATTCCATCACAATGTGGGTATAAATAATACCTACATGTAATTACTTCCATATCCTGAAATTTCATTTTGTCTCAATTTGCCTGAAAGCAAAATTGTGTGTATTGTTAAGATATTAGTAATAAAAGGAGGACCTTTTCTCAAGGATTTTTGGGGGCATGTTAATTCCAGAATAGTAACAGGTGACCCATGAAGATAAAGACTTCAGAGCCATATTTGTTTACGGAATCAATTGGTTAAATAAAGTTAATTTTTTATGAATAACTTCTTAAAAATTTTATCTGTTTATTATGAATCTCTAAATGAGAGTGAGTTCTTTAGTATTTGCCAAACAAATTTGTTTATAGAAATTTATTTTTCACAGCATCTTTGAAAATAATGTAACACAAGATGGGCAAAACTGACAGAGGGGAAGTTGCCTTGATCAAAAGGTTGCTGCTCAAAGATTACATCTTTCTGAAATGAATGCCAGTTACATTTTTTGTACACCTACTAGGTCAAGCACTGTACTACAGCTTCTCTTATCTTTGGGACAACCCCTTGAGATACATATGAATATCTTCAGTTAGTGGCTAAACAAACTAAGATCCAGGGAAGCTAAATATTTTTTCCAAGTCCACACAGCTAACAGAGGAGACGAAACTAACATTTGAAACAGCCTTTTTTTGGGGTGGGGGGTGTAGGCTGTGTTCTATTAAGAATGATAAGCAGCTCACTGATTTATTTTTTTCAAATCTAAGATATAATTATGATCCAGGCCTACAATGTGAAAGCAAACATACATTTTTTTTAAAGAAAAAAAGCAAAGTGAATACCTCTTTTCATTTACTAAGAGGGCCCAGGAAGTTTCCCTTCCTTAGAAACCCTTCTAAAGACATCTAAATAATGCAAAAATTCTGTTTTGCTTAAAATATTTTTTCCATTTAAAAAATGTAAACATTCTTGCATATACTTTAAGGATGTCTCAATACTTTAAAGATATTCCTAAATCTGACTGAAGAACAGCATTATTTAGAGAAAACTTAAAACAGAAACAAACAAAATCAGACACCTGTCAACCACTATACTTTTTAAAGCACCCACAGCTGCAGTTCAGAAATTTTTATAGTTTATTTTCCTAAGTTCCCCAGCTAATTTCAGTAATCAATACCTAAATCTTTATCAATCTTTTTAATTCTCAGTGTAAATGGGTTAATTGCAGAGGCATCATGTTAGCATTAAAAGAACAAAAAACAAGAAAAAAAAAAACAGTGAACTTGGAGTCACAAGACGAGCTGAAATTATAGCCTCCCAACATAATCTCTGTAAGACCTTGGATAGAGTAAATCATTTTCCTGGGCTTCAGCATCCTTATTATATAGTGGGGAGACTAACATTCCTCAGAATATTACTGTTATTGTTACTATAAGATACACAAATAGGTGCAATGAGCTATTTGCATGCTATATGCTAATTCTTTTATCTTAGGAGTACAAGTCCATTCATGGTGACACGTGGAAATGTTAGCACATCAGTTGTTTCCATTTGGGGGTAGACATGCTGTTATAAAGGTCAACTGGCAAAACTAGAGGAGCCTCCTGAAATGTCTCCTTTGCCCTTTGCATCTTTGTAATACTTCCGGGTCTTTTTCACCAGAACAGCACTAAAGAAACATTTTAGTTCCATGTGTTTTGCTATCTCTTAAGGATGGGTTATGGATCAAGTTCAGCTTGTTTGAGCATTTCCTTTCGGCACTTAGTGCCACTTAAAATAAGGTTGAGTCAGCAGGCTCACAGGTAAATCCACATTCTTGATTATACCTGATATTTGGGTATACAACCCCAGCACATAAATAAATTTATATAAACTATTTAAAGAGCAGAGGCAGTTGTCATAAAAAGATGTTTTAAGCAAATTATTACCAATACTAACACTCTCAAAAGTGAGCAATTAAATAAAATAATATTTGAATGTACAAACAAAAATTTTGATTTTTGTAGTTTAATTGAGTAGTTAAAATTTTAATTGAGTAGTCAATTTATGCATTGACAAAATATAATGTAATATAGGAACTTATTTGTTCTGATTGGTTGATATTCTGGGCATGTTGAATTGATTCAACCTAGAAACCCCAAATCATTTACATCACATTAAGTGGCTAGCTTATGAAGATTTGCATTCATTGATCTATTTTAAGATATTTATCTACTCACATATTAAACAGTTTTTAATTTCCAGATACAAAATCTCTATTTTTTACATAATAGTATAATGGGGTTCCCTGGTGGTGTAGTGGCTGGACTTCTGTGCTCTCAATGCTGCAGCCTGGGTTTGATTCCCAGCCAGGGTACCACTAAAAAAAAAAAAAAAAGAAAGAAAGAAAAAAAAAAGGAAAAAAGAAAAAGAAAGAAAGCATGGAAGTGCTATAAAAGGAAAATGTAGTTAATATGTTTTTTCACATAAACTGGAAGGATGTAAATCACTGTAACCTTTTTAAAAATATTAATTTTTATGCTTCCCCAATGGCAGAAACAATTTTAAATTGCATTCAGACAAGCTTATTGAAATCACAATGTTGTCATTATAAGAACAGCCAAAGAGAATGATTTTTATGTTCTGTGTTTCACCTTTTTATGTGTTTCTACTATATTTTAGAATGCATATGAGTTAAAAATCAATAAAAGAATCACCTTTTACTAGGCAATGTTGACAAATACTTTTGAAAAAAAAACTGTTGAAACCCTACAATGACTCAAAAAAGATTACCAGCCAGATTTCATTTCGCTCATTGTCCAGTCCTTCTTTCTTAACCGAAAACCATACCACCCAGAAATAATTTACTGTATATGAAGTTGCCAATATTTAACTATTTCTTATTTGCAAAAAAGGCAATTTCTTATGGGACCATTAAATATTAGGTTATGTGATAACACTTAGTCAAGTTAATATCACCAAGTCTAGAATATAACACATTTTCTTCAAAAAACAAAAAACAAGAAAATGAAAGAAAAAAATCTCAAGGCACAGGCAAGTTCAAATACATAAGTAAATAAATTTTGTGCAATTTAAATAATTTTCTCAATTCAATAAAACTATAGACCATTTTTTGTTTTATAAGATGTTAATGAGAATGAGCCTTACTATAATAGCTTCTAATTTTCACTTGACTACAATAGCTTCTTCTGATTGCCCCATTAAAACAGTGTGGACACCATTTTTGAGGTTATGGGGTCTTTTTAAGGTGGATTACTGTGCATGGTGCTAATGCTTACAATACAGCTTGTATAGGACCCCAAAATATTTCTATTCATTGCGAAAGAGATTAAAAAGAAAAAATCAAGGACTGTATGACTTCACTCATATGTGGAATATAAAACTAAAAGAACAAAGAAAAAACAAACAACCTCATGGACACAGTCAATAGTTTAGGGGTTACATGGGGGCAAGTGGGGAGAAGGTGAGAGAAGAGGGAGGGATGAGAAAAAAGGAAAGGGTTTGGAGAGGAGGGACGGGGAGCCAAATATATGGTGATGGAAAGAGAACTCACACTGGGTTATGAACATATTATACAACAAATAGATGATGCACTGTAGAATGGTACATCTGGAACTTATGTAATTCTTGCTAACCAATGTCACCCCATAAGTCTAACAATAAATAGATAGATAAAAAAATGATGAATGAATCTCACACAAGCTGTTATGAAAATAGATTTTAATTATCGGTAACATCAGTATGATCCTTTGATCATATCAATCATTGTCTAAAAATGTTTGAAGCATAAGATATTGAGAGAATTTCAGGAGAATATTTCTAAGAAATTCCAAAATTAAAACCTGTGAGAAAACTAGCTGAGTTTCCTACTGCAAGTGAATTACAGTGTAATAAAAAGAAGTGAATTCAATATGTTGGTTACATGTGTTAAAATGATGTGTTAGTTACGATTGTTTGCCGAAGCAGCCCATTCTATTTATCTGTTAGTAATTTAAGCAATTGGTGGAGGGAAAGGGGCAGTCACTAGGGTTTTAGAGAACCCACGTCCCTTCATTTCACCTTAAACCTCCCTTTAGTCAAATTGCTTCAGTTTACAAATCATCCTGAAACAGAAAATCTATATTATACAATACTTCTACATAAAGATGGATTCTATTCCACAGATTGAGCACTGTAGCATATGAAAATAAATATTAGAGTAAGAATTATATATGTATATGAGCCCTTTCCATTGTCTCACTTTCTTCTTCCTTGTTTCTCCTTCATCCTTTATAAATTGATGTTCATGGTGACACACACTGTTGCTTACTACTGGCATTTAATCGTGGTGGACTGTGGGGGTGAGTGACATCTTAGTGAAGTAAGCTTTATATTTTTCAACTTATCAATCAAAAAGAAACATTATTGTAGTAAATAAATTTCACTGGCAACATGCCTAAATTTATACTACTGACCTGGCCACATAACCTTCAAAGACTTGTAGTGTCCTCATGCCCCAAACTGCAGAAAAGGAAACAAAACAATGAAACAGTCATGCCCAGCTGATGAGACCAACCCCTGTGGCAGACCTTAGTACACACTGCACTCCGAAGCTCTTCATGTCGGTGGCCTGCCTGGCACGGAAGGGAATGCTTTGGAGGGAGTCTACTAAATATTTAAGAGATGTTGCCTCTTATTTCGCTCTGAGTTCATCTTTGTGGTTCACACTCTAAACAGGGCTGCTGAATCACATGATACTAAAAGTAACTCCAGGCAATAAATTTTTCAAGTGATGTCTTCAATTACTAAACATACATCCTCCTGTCTTAGGAAGATTTCTGATTATCTAGTTCCCTGCAAATGAAATGTACTGTGTTACTTAAGAGGTGCTTAACATAAACTGTGCCTCAATGTGCTTATTAAATGGCATCTTTTTAAATCACTAGATTTAGCAAGCTATATTCTCGTTCTATTTTAAGAAAGAAATTTCCACTGCCACTTCTTATTTTTGGATATTTAAATTTAAAATAAAGTATAATATGAGTCCAAACCTTTGCAAAAATAAAAAAAATCATGTTGATGGCAGTCTTTAAAAAATGCAATTTTTTTCCTAGTTATAATACACACCATGGAGATGTTTTAAAATTGCAAAGGTTCTATTCAACATAGCACAGTGCTGCTCTGTAAATGCAGAAAACCATTACCCTTACTATTATTATTACTTTCTATTTTTTTTTTTTTTATTTATCTGAACACCAATCACTGGGAACTTGAGATTCCAAGTCAAGTTGATCTTACACAGTGGTTCCAGTTAAGTCTCGTTATATTTCTAGCTCATGTCAAAAATCTTGTATCTAAATTTAAATTGAAGTCACATATGCAGCCTTGTGAGATCCCAAGTACCCTTTAAATGTTCCATGAGTCTCAGCCAAATGAATAATTGTCCATCAGCTTATGGTTCATTAGGGACCACAAATCAGTTGAGTGGGAGGTGTTTCATAGGAAACTATTCAAACCTAAGTTTTGCTAGATTCCTGATGAATAGAACAGCCTAGGATAAGGAACTTTCATCTAGGAGCTCCAAGGTAGTTAGGCTGGTGATAGCCAAGGCCTATAAAGCTAATTGGGCAGATAAGAAAAAAGGATAGCAATATGGTCTGGACATAGAAAGGAAACATTCCTCAGTGCTTATTGGTGAATGGAAGCTTCGCTGGAAGGGGGAGCTACAGATGAAATTCACTAAAGTATTAAACTTCAAAAAGCATTCTCTACAATGGAAAATATAGCAATAAACCCTGCAATTTTGATTTTGTTTCTTTTTAAGGGAAAGGTTATTTTTGGTATATGTCAATTTTAAATTGTTTTTATTAGCATTAACTTATAATTGATATTTAGTTTTATAGATTATCTTTTCAAATTCATTTTGTCTAAAGTTACTTTCAATTATTATGTTCAATTAGGGTATGATTTTTAAAAGGAAGAAAACTGTAACATATCTCTAAATACGTTTCTTCTTGTCTACCGTTCCACCCTTTTTAACCCTGTGCACATATGTTGAGAATCATTTTATGGTTAGTTTTCTCTTTAGTTGCATAGAAACATAAATACATATTTCAGGCTGTAGAAATTCCTAAAAAAATGCCTGTATTAAAGTTATATGCTATTAAGAAAAGTTTTGAAGTTACTAAATCTCACTAAAACTAAAGCAAAGCAAAAATAACTTCATGTAACTTTCAAAGGAAGATTGGGGAGATACACAAGTAGTCTGTTATGGTTTTCATTCTCTAATAATTTTGATATTTGAAAAGTGAAAGGCAACCTATGCACTAATTCTGATGGTAAGCTGGCCTTCTAGAACCTTATATACAGGGGGTTCCCTGGTGGTGTAGTGGCTGGGCTTTGGCACTCTCTTCACCACTGCCTAGATTCAATCCTCACTCAGGGAACCAACCAAAAAAAAAAGTCCTTTGTTAGAGTCTTATATACATATTGTATTGCTAATTAAAACATATTTTGATGGAGTGTAATAATCAGGTAACTGTATAACAAACCATCTAGTCTTGCTAGAAAATTCCATTAACCCAGAGAAATATAACGTCCTACATTTCCTTTGGAAGAAGTCTAAAAGGCACCTGGAAAGAAAAGGTGAGCCCTGGGAAATCTCTTAAAACACAGATTACTTAAAGAAAGAAGCAAATTTAAATTTTAGAATCTAAAAAGAAGGTGTCCCTAATGGCGTGAAAACTGGGACAGAAAATTTAATGCATGAAAGAGGGCAGGTATGAAACTGTCAGCATTTTTCTCAGTGGCCAATCTGGGCAGCCATCACCTAGGGAGTAGCTACAAGAGACAATACGAACACAGTGTTTCACAAATTTTCTTAGAAAATTTATGGACAGAAGGAACAAAGAAGCCATAGTATCACATTGACTAGAAGAAAATACAGTATTCCTTCATTTCCTTTCACCTAAACAGTTAATGAATCGTAACTAGTTGCAAGAATATATACCTTCAATTTTAATTAAAATGTGAATTATGTATTTATGAAACTCAAAGTTTTTATTATTATACAATCTTGGAATTGTTAAATATCTGTGTTTAGTAAATTAATTCAATTACTTGGGGTATCCAAATCTAATTTTATATAGTTAAGATTCACATCAGAATTTTAGTTTTCTTATTTATAAGTCATAAAAGTTTGAATGATTTTTAATCCACCTGCTCTCCCTTTCCTTTATTTTACAAATCAATGTACTCCTGTGTAAAAGTATTATAGTACATTAAAACAGAATTTTTGTATTAGGTGAAAGTTCAATACATAATTGAGACTGCTCTTTCTACTAACAAGTGCTATCATCGAACTTAAAAAAGCATATGTCATTGAGTTACATAAAATTTTGAGTTATTGTTGAGAGTAATTGTTCACCTTACCATCTTTGGCATCAACATGTATAGATCTCAGAATTTCTTCAATACTCACACATCTAGCAGAGAAAAGTAAACTACGTAGAACAGTTCTTCCACTGTGAAAAATAGCAAAATTCCACACCTACAACAAATTGCAAATTTTCACATATTTGCTTCAGGCAAACATTTGCAATTTTCCCGGCAAATAAGGCTTTTGGCTCCAATACACATTTTTTTGTTGTTGTCTTTTCCCCCTTTGGAAAAAAATACTCACTCTTCTTATTTTCAGAAAACCAGACAAACATATGAGGCAAAGTTACTGATAATGTTATGCTTATTCTAGGTATTTTAATTTTAATATCTACCCATTTAGACTAAAGAAATATTAGTTTAATGTGACTCTACTTGATTTAAGAATCCATGATTTTGTAGAGGGACCCTGAAAATGAAATGACTATTACATTATTGTGACCTGGGATACCCAGTTCCATTCTGATTAGAGGGATTGCTCTTAAAATGCTGCCTATTGCTTTCAGGAAATAGGATTTTTTGTCCCAACAATCAAATAAAAAGACAAGTTGGGTTTCCACTGAAATAATTGTTTTTTTTCATTTTAGTACTTTGAATTAATGGTTCTCAGGGAAGGGACAATGATTTCCCAATCAGCTATGAAGTGCGGAGAGCTTTTCTCCTGCTAATACTTATACAAGCAGTTGTTTATACTGAAAAAGAACAAAAACAAAAATCTTAAGACAGTGCAAGGCTATCTTTATAACCTCCTCTAGTTCACTTGCCTTCTAATATTTTTTATTGACTGAGAATGACAATTGGGTCATTATTAGAAAAAGTACATTGAAAATTGTGCATAACCCAGCCATGGGAGAACCTATCCTAGAACGACATCTGCCACAGTCCTGTGGTAAAAAGAAAAATAAAAATGTTGAAAGGATGAGCATTGCCTTTATGTTGCAGAGAGAAAGTACATCATTTAACCAATGTTGGTTTAGGGTTTCAAATTTATAAATTTATTTTATGCTATTCAGTTGATTTACTTCAGAATCATTTTATTTTATCTAGTAATGTAGATTTGTGTTGTGTGTGTGCGAGAGCGGGTGTGTACGTGTGTGTGTGTACTGTAAATAGAGAACTTCCCATTGCACAGCTGTATACTTCACCTCTGGTTTCTATACGGGACTCATAAATTATTCTGAGAAAAGTCATGTTAAGGTACAGAACAGATGAGGTCCCGCTCCTCTTCCAAACATGGCTTTTCTTTGACAGCAGGAGTGAGTCCAGTCTCTTTAACCTGTTTTTTAAAGACCAAGCACAGTTTGATATCTATCTACATTACCAAGTTCCTTTTCCATAGCTTTAGTCCATCTACCCTTTGGGCTGCCAATACCTGAATGTTATGACATGTTTAATCCCACTTGGATGTCTTTGTGGATGCCAGTCTGGCATGTTCTGTCTCCATACAGCTCCCTGCTGATTTCCTTACCAATCGAGTCTCAGCTAACATGCCGTTTCTTTAGTAAAACTTTCATAATCTCCATACTTAGAGCTCTTTATCTTCTGTACCTCTATCTCTATGATGTCACTTTCCCCATTAATTCATAGTTACTCATTTGTCAAACCTTGACTGAGTACCTAATATTGCCAACATCTGATAGAAACAAAGTTTATCAGAGAGAGCTTTTTTTTTTTTTTTTTTTTTTTTTTTTTTTTTTTTTTTTTTTTTTTTTTTTTTGCTTTTTGGTATGTGGGTAGCTCCCTGACTGGGAATCGAACCCAGGCCGCAGTGCTGACAGCGCCAATGCTGAAGCCCTAAGCCACTACACCATCAGGGAACTCCCTATCAGAGAGAGCTTTTGCCTTTTAAGAGTAACTAGTAAAGCTACACCTTCATCTGCAATTGAGGTACCCTTTCTGGTTTTTCTCTTCTATCCATGATTTCATTTGATCCTCACAATGAAAGTGTGAGGTAGGCATTGTTATTACTGTAGATTAGGGAAGAGGAAATTCAGATTTAGAGAATTTGAAAACCTCCCTAAGATCACACTGCTAGATGGCAGCCAGAGAACTGAAACTATACTGTTATACTCTAAAAACCCTTTCTATAATGTTAAATATTAAGGTTATTAAAAATAGTGAAAGAAAAATCATGAATTCATTGAACCCTCCTAATGCATCAGTGACACGCCACTAGTGAATGACGCATGAGGCAACAGTCACAGTACGTGTTTGATCCCGGTGTGATAGAGGAAAGTCTTAATTTTTGAATTAAGATATCTAAGAAATTATTTTGTAACAAGAAATAGATCTTCAATGAAAAGCAATTAATGATTATTTACTAATTTTATTTCTATTATTTGAGCTATGGAACATATATGTATAGGTATATAGAATATGGAATACTTCACAGACATTTTCAGTTATCAAATTTGTTTTTCTGTGTGTTTTAGGTGTTATATTTTGTTAAAAATACAGAATTTAATGCTCAGAACTATATAATGTTTTCATTTTATATGTTATTTTATATGTTCTCCTTATTCATTTTATGTTCTCCTTATATCTTTATGAAGTGGGTGTCAACGGCAGTGCCCAGAAACTCTAATACACTATAGGCATTAGCCCGTTCACTAAATAAGTCCTAGTTGATTTCCACAAACATTTATTGAGAGTTTCTCATGTTGGACCTAGCATAGGCTAAGAATTGTGTTCAGTGATACGGTGGAATAAACAAAAATGGAGAAGCCGTACCCTCTTATATCTGCGTTCCTACGGTTCTGCAATTGAATAGGGCTGGAGGTGATGTTTGAATAAGCTGAGAATTTTACAGAAGAAATTCAGAAAGTTTTTGGTAGATAGAATACAGCAGGAAGGTGAAACTTACCCCTCTATCTTATTAAAATCTCTTTGATATTAGTATGATCTGGCGAAAATTTAATGGTATGAATCCCCCGAAGTTTATCATTAAGTAAATATATGAGTATAAATACATGCAAAAAGAAATAAAAGCCCATTTAAGATCATTATCAATGGAAACCAAAAAGAAATGACTGAGGGCAGAGACAAGGCCACCGTGAGACTAATACAACTGGATCACTTATTGGATGAATGTTGTAAGGATTAAACCAAGAGATGAAAATGAAGCAGAGGTGTAAAGTCTGCTAAGTAAAGAGATAACACCAAGAAAAGTCCAAAAATAAAGACAACATTTTAAAAGAGGTTGTTATTGAGTTTAGGACAAGAGTTTGAAGGTACTTTATAGCTAAACAGAAATATTTAAAAGTAGCCAACTAAAAATATGGACATACATACTTATGTGCACATACCCATACATGCAAATTCCCTTCCCCTTCCCAAGGCCTAATATGTTCTTATAATAAACACTTCTTACTTCATGAGAAATAACCCAATTGGACTGGTATCAAAATGCCCTGATATTTTTCTCCATGATAATTAGTGTTTTCAATACATATACTGCTGAAAACATGTGATTTGAATGGGATGAATGTGTATGTTTTTGTAGGACAAAAGGGGTGGAAACACGTTTTATCAATTACTCCAGAAACCTAATGAAGCCATTGTATATACTAAAATGCTGTAATTACAATGCTAAATTTAAAAAACAAATTCAGAGTTTAAAATAAATACCTAAACACCAAAATTTGGATATGTCTATGAATAATAATAATTCACAGTACTTGTTTACCACTGTTTTTACAAAACACTTTAAAATCTAATTTTTTAAAGGGTATGATTTTAAAGGGTATGATTTTAATATACTTAAGAAAGGAACTTAAGTTTTACTTAAGCAAAAAACCTATTTGTCTTGGGAAATTTAAGTGCCAAGATACAACTTTGGTGACATTCTTACTTGTATCTCTCCAGTTGTTAATTGAAAAATCAATGCAACATACTGTTTTAATTATCTTCCTCTGGACACTAATTTTAGTGCTACTTCATTACCTCTTGGGGAAGTGTTTACTGAGCGTTTCCTATGGGTAAAGCACTCAGGTAGGTGTTGATGGTCATATAAAACAAGCATTCTGACTCAAATATCCCAGAAGTCACTCTTCTCAATTAAGCCACTCCAAACTTGCCTACTACATTTTTTATTATCTCAATTTTCAGCTTCTTATCTATTTGTATTATGTTCTACTTTACTAAAAAATTTTTATTAAATATTCCAGAAACCTGATGAAGTCATTTTATATTAGTGTGCTGAGTAACAAATGATTTTGATTGGCTGCTTTTTAAATTTTACCATGATCCATTTCTCTTGAGATGGATTAAGGCCTTATTAGTTACAAGATTGTCAATAAGCAAGTACTCAAAGTCCTTTGCAAATGGTACCAGTGTCACCTAATGACAGTTAATCCTGTGGAATAATGCTTTATATATAACCAGGTTTTCTAAGCCATTGGAATGAAAATTTTACATAGTTTTTTTTTTTGTTTGGTTTTTTTGGAGGGTATGTGGGTAGTTCAGATTTTACATAGTTTATAAGTTGTATTCTTTAAATATTTTCTCATCAAGAATTTGAAAGGAATTGTATATCAAGCAATTTGGAAGCCATGCCTTTTAGAATGGAATTCAAGTTACCTACGTTCTTAAAAAGGGTAGAGATCTCTTATTTGGAAGTCAGGTAAGCTGGTAATTGTGTGGCCATTCTTCTGTACATTTTGGGAATGTTGGATTTTGTAAATTTGCCCCTCTACCTTTACTCTTCATGGAACTGGCTAGCAGAATATAAAATGGAGGGAATATTTTATTGGTGGCAAAAAAGGAAGGATAATAGCCTCATGCTCTCAACTTTCAAGGATTTTAAATAATTAAAATTTAATTATTTGGGAACCAACTATATGGTGATGAGAGAGAACTGACACTGGGTGGTGAACACATAATGCAACACATAGATGATGCTCTGTAGCCTTGTACACCTGGGACCTATGTAATTCTTGTTAACCAATGTCATCCCAATAAGTCTATCAATAAAAAATACATAAATGAAATTTTAAAAATAATCATTTAGACATATATTTAAAAAAAGATTTTAATTAAAAATAAACATGGGGGAATGGTGAATTGAGTAAGCACGTGGGTTCAGTCCAAACCCTTCATTCAATAGCTGCATGGTCTTAGAAGAAAGTATTAAAAATTCCCTACCACTTGGTTTTTGCATATTCAAAGTGGGAAGCTTTGTGATTTAAATAGCAGGACGAGTGCTCAGCCTAGTGCCTAGTCCTTGGTAAACACTCAACAGATGTGATTTAGCAGTACTTGTCTAAACCCATCTTCCTCTCCATTGTTACACAAGAGGGAATCCAGGTCAGATTTCTAACCTTCTCCCACCACCAAAGTTTCCCCGAAGGGGCAATGTGACCAGGATCTGAGTGGAGAAAACGCTGAGAGAATTCTGTTCACAGTCTGTGAGGGAAAGAAACAGGATGTGGTCTCAGTGAACATTTTAGAAAGCCAATATGGTAGGGTTTCTTCCTTCTCTAACAGCCAGAACAAACAAAGTTTTTAACTAAGTATCAGAAAAAAAAAATAAATAAAAAACTACAGTTCTATAAAAAGATCCATTATGTCAAAAAAAAAAAAAAAAAAAAAGCATTCCTGAATACTTAGGGGAATTGATTCAAGGAAGTAGATAGACTACAAAAACAAAACAAAACTATATAAAAAACAAAACAGAATAACAAAATACATTATTAGAAGCTTTCTGATTTATAATCTAATTAAGATTTGAGAGAATATGTTATCTATGTGCAGAAAGGAAATATGAAACAGGAACAATCTGAAATCAGAAAACATTGCATGAGAAAGAAAAATATAATTGCTTAATTGAAACTATGATGGGTATCAAAAACAACAAATAAGATGTAATAGAAAACTGATCTGTAGAAGTTAAATTTAAGGAATTCAACCAGACTCAGACAAAAATTCTAAAAAGTAAAAAGGTAAAAATGAGAAAGATCACATGTAAATTGAAGAAATATAATATTAGACAAAAGCCCACACTAAAACGAAAATCAGGAGCAATGATCAAATAAATTATTTTCTGAAGAAAAACATAGTGGATGGCAAAAAATCCAGAGTTACAGATTAATATATCTCAATAAATATTAAGAACAATAAAAACTGAACAAGACATTACCTAAATATATATTTATTAAATGTTTAAACTTAATGAAAAAAAATCTATATATTAACAGCCAGATGGTAAGTAAACCAAAAGGCAATTATTAAGTTACAGCAAATGAATAAAATATTGTGAATTATTATTTAGCAATTATCATGTGAATCAAAAACAAATTTTATCATGAAATATTGGACTTATTTGAGCTAAGAGTGAGGAAGAAATGTTATGATCAATTTTTCTTGTTACTCAAGATGATTTTAATATTCTTTTATTCAACAATTATGTTGAATGTTGAATGTAAGTGGCATGCATTCTGGAGTAAAATTAATTTATTGGTAGTCTGTTTCTTTTCAATTGTATAAAGTTCCCTAGACCTCCATATTGAAAATGCTATAAAAAGAGAACAAAAACAAAAAGAAAATTTGTAAGATAGTGAAAGGAGAGAAGATGTAAGAGAGGTAAGGGAAAGACAAGGGGATGTAATAACTGAACTAATATTCCCATTCAGAAGGAAAGGCAGTTGCTCTTAGAGCTGCATCATACTGATTTCCAAAAGCAAGGCTTTCTCATCTTCATCCAGCAATCTCGCAAGGGTATAGGGTCCAAGGCTGGGACCCTAGGTCTCACAAGGATAGTGCCATTCAAAACCTTGGAAATGTCTTCACATATTCTCTCCCCACTTTATGCCATTCTTTTGCACCATCACCATTCTGAAGAAAATATGGGTATTTTTTTCTGAAGAAAATACTGGTTCCTATTTCTTCTTACACAAGGCTGGAATAGTTGTTAGCTCTGTATTTTGGGGCAAGACATTTCCCTTCCTTGGGCTTTAATTTTCTCCCTTGAGCAAGAGTTGAAACTGGTCAAGGTCTGCTACTATTCTTGGTGATTCTAATTGCATGTAGTTTATGGATTAAGGCAGTGATTTTCAACCTTGACTAACACTGGAATACTGTGAAGAGAACCGTGAAACTAATTTTTTGGACACCAATAAAGTACATCTATGTAAAACATTATATAGTAGGGATAAGTTGTTTTATAATAGCAAAAAGGTAGTTTATTTGCTTTTGCAGAGGGAGGGGTGCTAACTTACAAAAAAAATAAATGAATGCCTAAAACATTAAGGTCTTTTACAAAGAGGGTTCCTTAAAAGAAGTGTTTTATGTCAAGAAAGGCATTTGTGTTGATAAGATTTCCTCTAAGCACACCAAGTAGAGGGCCAAGTATCTCTCCATGCAGAAGATAAAAGAAAACATTTCTTGAAGCATTGACTTATGGAGAAGGAAGCAGGACTTTTGAGACTAGCAAGCATTTGGGAAATCTTCGAAAGAGTCTGCCCAGCAGGACAAGACTCTTGGCCTGAAATTTTCTTCTACAATTGCCCCCCATGTCTTTCTCACTGTATTTGATCTCTGGCAAAAGCTTCTCCTACCAAAAAGGCAGTCCTGGGGTTCTCTGATGGTGTAGTCGCTAGGCTTCAGCACACTCAATGCTGCAGCCCAGGTTTGAGTCCCAGCTAGGAAACTACACCCCCAAAAAGGGCACTCCCTAATAATTCTGTCTAAAATAATGTACCTCACCCCTTCAGTATATTTCCTTATACCTTTTGCTATTTTGCTTTTCTTCATAAGACAGCTCGACTTATTATATACTTAATTGCGTGTGTGCGTGCACTGATGTAGTTCCATCCTGCAACTGTTTGTGGTTTATAGTATGCAGTAAATTAGTATTCATTAACAATGTTAGCAGGACTGGCATTCTCATGAGAAATCAATTTTAAATCCATTCCAAGAATTGACCCTTTTTTTTTACTGAAAGACTGTGTCATAGTTTTTATAGAAGATGTTGATAGAATTTAACCTAAATATCATTCAAGAAGATGTTAATAAGTTATCTGACCATTTGTAGTGTTCTCACAAAAACATTTTCTGTTAATATTTCAGCATCTTCTCCTAATGGACTACCATTTGCTACAGATATCCAACCAAACCTCCAGTTGATTTAGCTATACTTAGAAGAATCTTTATAGCGACATTTATAGCTAATATTCATAAGAATATTAAAATAGGAACAAACTGGACGAAATAATTTTGTATCAATTAAATAATTATTGAAAATTATCTTCAATCATACAAATATATTTGAGGGAGAGATGTTATTGCTGTGCTTCATAATAAGCTCTGCTTCTTTATATTGGCTACCAGTCATCAGTACCATTATCCCATAACTATTCACTCCAAGTTTTTGTTAATCAAATGCTATTATCAGTAATCACTATACAATAAATTATTTCTATTTTCCATGGTATGCTGCAAGTATCCATTTCATCCAGATGTTATAGAATAATATTAATATTCAATATTAAAACCTGACATTTACTTTGTTCTTATGTACAACATTGAACTGAGAGATACAAATCTACAACTTGTTAAGAATAAGGTGTCACAGTTTGTAATTTATTTTAATCAAAAGACCAATAAGTGATTGACATAACATTTGAGAGAGAAATCTAAAATTAATTTTGTAAACCACATTTTGATTCCATACAGAGCTCCAGAGTCATCTCTGATGAAATAGTTTAAGTTAATTTTGCAAGGGATTGGATTCACTCTTAGGAAAAATACTTTAAATAATTTGGTCAGTGTATCATCTTTACCATAACATATATAATATGGATTAAAACAAATATTTTTTATCAAAGAAAATATTACCATGAAATAGAAATATGTGGATCTTCAGAATTTAGGAGAAATTTTCTGGCTATAGTGCTATTAATATTATCAAAAGATCTAATCTACTCAGTCATCTACTACCTTCCCCTAAAATTATACTAATAGTATATTACTATTATTGATAAAAAGAAGAATAGTAATAAATTTAGTATTAGAATCAAATCAAAATCTGTGGTAGTTTGAAATCATGTTCACAACTTATTTAACCTTCCTCCCATTGAGAAGTAGATGCCATGCCTCCTTCCCTTGAATCAGAACCAACCTTAGTGATTTACTTGTGACAAATAAAATACAACAAATGTGATCTTATTTGACTTCCAACTCTAGGTCCTAAAGACCATACAGTTTCCTCCATCTTGAGATGCTTGGTCTGGGGAAAGTTGACCTCAGTGTAAGAAACCTGCAATGTTAAAAAGACCACGTGTAAAGGCTCCATGTGACAGTTCAGCTGAGCACCCAGCCAACAGCCAGCATTAACTGCCAGCATGTGAGTGAAACATCTTGAAAGTTCAACCCAGATGAGCCTTCAGATGTAGAGATCTGACCACAATAACACAAGTGAACCAAGCAAATATTGCTTAGTGAGTACTTCTCAAATGCCTTATCCTTATCTACAAAATGACTAAAATTAAAGTTGTTCTTTTCAGCAACTAAAATTTGGAATCATTCATTTCACTCACATATTAACTAGTAAAGATTAGAGTCATACTTCTCTGACCTTTCTGGTAAAAATACTATACCATGAAAAATTAACTTCTTAAATTACCTGTTTATCCCAAACAGCAAAGCTTTTCAGGGAAATATTTAAGTACAATTTTTTTTTCAAGTTTTAAGTTGCTTTTAACTGCCTTAACATTAAATGAATTCTCATTTTTATATGATCTGTTTAGTATTCCACTTTACATAACAGATACCTATCAGTTGTGCTTCTATCCCCTTTCTTTGTGACAATCTTTGCCATTTGTGGTACCCCAAGAAAATATCCCTCAGATTTTATTTAAGTAATAGTGATTAATGTTTACATAACTAATAATGTTTTTCCATGATTTGTCCCTTAAACTATCATTTGTAGGTCTAAAATGTTATTAAATTTGGCAACTGATTTTTTTCTTAGATTTAGCCAGATATTCTTAGAAGAGTAGAAATGTTTTATCTATAGTTAAATATACAATTATTTATATAGTCACAAACATATGGTTACCCAAGGTGGAGATAAAATTTTGGTAATGACATTGTCAATTCTTTCCATTAGATATTCAGAGCAAATTGTGTCATGCATTTGCTATGAAAACATGCAAAGAACAAAAGGCTGAAAATTTATTCCAAACACTATATAAAATCTATGTTTTTTCAGAAGAAAATCTGTAACATTACATAAAACATAATAAATATACTGAATTTGGATATTAATTAAATATATATGGCATACTCTTGTTAGAGAAAGTTTAATGGAATCTTAAGAATTGGGCTCTGGAGTCATGCTATTTGGGTTGAAATCCAGTCTTAGCCCCTGTGGTAGTTACTGCAAACCTTTCACCAAAATATTTTCTAATTCTCTGAGCATATTTTTCATCATTTCTTGTGAGTAGGATGACCATATGCCTGATTTCTTGACAATTAAATGTGAGTAGAAGTAATATAAAAACATCATGGTCTGTCCCATACAGGCTTCTCCTCACCTTCACTGTATATCATCTTTTAAGTTGATCTTGGAAGGTGTGTGTTTAAATTTGGCAGAATATTTTTCAGCCTGGTTCCATGAATGACTGTGTGGAAGAGAGTTTCCCCAACCTCAACTCATCACCTATCTGGGACTTCAATGGAATATTACCTCCCAAAATTTTTTCTAATAAATTCTTTCAAAATTTTGTGTTTATATATTACAGTAGCCACAGAACATTAATATAAGCCTTTACTAGCTGTGTGACTTTGAGAAAAATTAAGCTTTCAATGCATCAGTATCCTCATGTATGAAATGACCATAATGATACTCTTTTATGGGTTGCTGGAAGCATTAAATGAGGTAATAAATGTTGAATACTTAGAGCAAAGTATGATTCACCATTAACAACATGTACTCTTAGCAATCATCATCATCATCATCATCATCATCATCATCATCATGAGAATTTAGTATGTAGCATGTCTAGTTGGTGAGAAAAGTCTTGCATTTCAGAAATTAACACTAAGGATTAGTTTTTCTATTGTTTGATCTATTAAATGAAAAATGCTAATACTCTTCATTTATTTATACCTTTAAATATTAAATACCTACTCTTTATGAAGTATAGCTAAAAACTACATATATAACATTGAGTATAACAAATACCCTTAGCCTCAAAGAGCATGTTGTTTAATGGTGAAAACATGTAATTTCTCCACAATTGCAATACAATGGGATAAGTCTCATATTCAAAGCAGAGAAGGATGAAATGAAAGCAAGGGTACCTAACAAAATCTATAGACCAAGACTTTAGTGATAAGTGGGAATTACCCAGGGCTTATCCAGTTGAAGAGGAGGATTTGGAGGCTGGACAAGGAGGAGAAGGGAGTACCTGCACAAAGTAAAGCAGTAAGAAGCAGCAGCATGGTAGGACCTTCAAAGCAATGTTAGCATGTGAAGGGACAGATGGAGAAAGATGAGATCTGAGGCATAAGAATGGAAAAAGTTATGAAGGGACTTCAGTGCTGTGCCAAGGCCTTTGGGTTTAAATAAGAGGCCATAGATTTGATGTAGGGGGCAGACATGGCAAGATTAGGGTTCTAGAAATGTGACTACAATGTGTGAATAGATTGGCAAAAACATACCTGTTTGCCTTGAGTACTGGCAAAACTTTTATGAAGCTATTGTAGTGGTCTATGTGACAGATGGTGGTATCTTTGAGTAGGACAACAGTAGAAATGATTGAGAGTAGTGAATGGATTTATGACCTATGTTGGTGATAAATGTATAGGAACGGAAGATTATTATTTGTGAGGTTACAAAGGAGAAGTTACAAATAGTATTCAAGTATATAATTAGGCTACTGAGTGCCTGGCAGCATTTGGAGGGACTTCTGAAGAGAGTTCTGTCAATTCTGAGTTTGCAGCATGTAGTGGATTTCAAAATGGAGACAATGAGTAAGCATACGGTACTAACGTTCAGAAGGGAAATCTAAACATATTGTCTGCACAGTCACCTGAAAGAATAGTATCAAAGAAAAAAAGGACCCTGTTTTTGGTCTTAGTTGACCTGAGGCAAATTTAAGATAAAACAATGTGACTAATAGTAACATGTCAGATAGATAGCAGACTTATTGGGGTTATCACTTAAAAAACTGTTACTAATGTAATATTTATACGTTTATCTAGCTAACAGAGCCATGTGGAGTAATGGGGTTTTAAATGAGTATTTATTGGGATGATTTAATAAAAAAAGAGATTCCTGCATCCTAAAATGTATTTTAGTGGTAATTCCATATATAGTGAAAATCTCCCCTTAGTTCTCATCATCACTGCACAGAAATTGGAAGCTCTAATAGAACTCCTTAATAAAACCTTACTTTAAAAGAAAAAAAAAATCAATGTAATTGATCTGAAGATAGAAAATAGATCCTAGTAGATCCTAGTCACCTTGAAAGATCGGTCTTTTTATCACTACTTTATGACATGAGTTCAATTTTTTCTTACTTAGAAAATATTTATGATAAATTAACCTTTTTCTGATTATATAAGCAATTTTTTTGTAAAATTTGGAAAATATTGAAAAGTTAAAAGAGCAAAAATTTCCCAAATACTTAAAGATGACATTGTTAATTTTTTCATGTATTTTCTTCCAATACCTGTAATACAAATACAATATTTTTTCTATAAAATTATCAATACAATGTTATATCTTTTTCTTCTTTATTTTGTATTTTAAAAATATTCCCGTCATTAAATATTCTTTGTAAATTCAAAGTAATAATATTAGAGCTGGTAATACTTTAAATGGCCATCCATTCCCCTGTTGTTAGATAATATGTGGGTTCTAATTATTCTTCATTATAAATAACTCAGATGATCTTCTTTAATACATGACATAAAAATCATGTGTTTTTAAAAGTGGAATTACTTGATTAAAAAATAAGCCTAAGAGATGTTTAAGAGCACTTGGTTATTTATCAGGGTCACCACTGGGAAATCACATTCCAAACCTAAGCTAAGTGGAATATTTCTACTACTTTCCTCTCTTGTATTGTTTTATGTTTATTAAGTGAGCCTTAAAAACAAATGATTAAGATAGATATCATAGAGGTTTCATAATGGTCAAATGACATATTTTTCCCTAAACTTTGCTTTGAGTGAAGATCTAAAGAATGTTTGCAATTCTCTAAAATAGTACTATACATAATTATTTCCAGCCAATGCTCAGCTCTATGTAAAAACCTTGAACCCATAGCATTTTTCATAGCTTTCTCCATAACTTTAATGTTCTTTATTCTGCATGACATTGAAAAGCATTGTCAATTATGATAAATTGTGAAACTCACAACTAATGATACATTTAAAGCCAATTCATTTGTCTCTTTGATCATGTAAATATATTGGCATTCATCAGGTTTGCCATGATAGGACATTATATTATAATAATGTCTACTTTGGAGTAATTTTATTGTATACTTATATGTCAGTGCAGCTGCCACTGATGTTTCCAAGTTCATGTGCTACACATTCTCATGATATTTTTGCAGAGGTTAATGCTCATGCACAGTGGATATATTTATTATGAAGGCAATAACAGACCCATGGGAGCCATTATAGCTTTTAAGAGGTTAGTGTCTGTGATCACTCCCATTTTATTCTATATCCTTCTTACTCTATTTCTCTGGTAAACCCTTTTTTATATTATTTTTAAATTCTCCCCTCACATAGAAAATATTGTGATACATTCAATTGATAAAATTATTCTTATACCTATAGATTGCATATTTTAGAAAATTAATTGTTTGCTTGTAAATCAAACCTATTTCTAGAACTGCTAGTACTTGCTCTTTGACTTTGAAGTGATGTCCCTAATCTTGGTAACCCACTTTCCACAGCAGTCTAGACAATAATCTACTATTACATAGGAAATATTTCGTATCTTGCAAAGGTTTTAGCTGTTTTGCAATAGTAAGTGATAGCAAGGCGTACAACATTATTCTTTAGATCAGCACCCTGCAACAAACTTAGAGACAGACTTTCTCTTCAGGAAAAATTCTCACTTGCAATTCATGCTTAGTCTGTTTTTCCTATCTTATTCCTAACAGCTGAGTTATATCTGCTTCCAGGAAAATGTGTTATGTATGTTTAATACCAATATATGACAAGAACTTTAAAAACTGAAAATAGCCTTACATTTCAGTTTAAAGCAATCTGCCAAAGGATTTGTAAATTGATCACCAATTGGTGAGCACAACATTCATCATTAACAAAGATTGTGATGACTTATGGTCTAGTCTACAGAAATACAGAAAAGATGACCAAAGATAATCATTTTTGTTTCAATCGTAACTTAATCTCTAGCACTACTTTCTTTGTATCAGACATCTTCTGGCCCAACACCAATTTGCTTTAAAATAGAGATTGTATTTTATCCATGGTTTCTGAGGCCAGTGTGTAAAGATGGGAGTTCCATTCTTTCCATATGACCTTATCAGTTTCACCGTGCTGAAAAGGGCTTCAACCTTACCAAATTCTGTGCTCTGAATTCACATGCTGAGTCAGAAAGATTGTTATGATATTAAACCAGTCTCATTCTTCAGAAGCCACACCATTTTTGCTCAAATAGGAAGGACTATTGGCCAATGGGGGTCATTACTCACAGAATATTTGTCAGGCCAGCTGGATTGATTTTTCTCCCTCTCTATCTATGAGGCAATGTCTCTGGATACTGAGTCACATGGGAGGGGTGAAAACTTAAGCAATTGCAAAACTGCTCAAGTTAGCAAGGGAGGGCTCGTTCACTTAGAATCATCATAGAATATTTTTTAACAAATCTAAATACCAATAAGAATAAAGGTATGAGTTAGCCCTGAGTTGTGTAATTGTATTGAAAGATGGTGTGCATAACTATCGCTCTATCCAATGGTCTCAGTGCTGAGCAGGAGTGTTAATGTGAAAATGATTTTCTCACCTCACTTCAGTTATAGCTATCAATAGTGGGTGAACAGGTTTTCTAACTCACCCTATTTAAAGAACCATGAGAATCTCAATGAATTGGTCTCAGGCTGACAGGGAACATTCAGTGATGTCAGAGCCTAGCAAAACTCCAGAACTAACGTTATATTACTTGTTTATATAATAGGTATTTAAAATGCCATCATATTAACTGTTTATTTGAACTCTTTCAGTTAAATGTACCTAGACTAGATTCAGTCATATGAATATTAATGTGTATAGCCAGAAAACTATCTGCATATAAGTTATGTCAGTATTCTCTACAGAAAACATTCTATTTTTATATTATACTACTTTTGTACTAAAATATGATAGGACTATACCTGTGATATATTCAAACCCCTCTCTTATTTTAAAACCAACTTAAAAGACAAAACACCCTGTAAACTAGAATCTATTTTGCACAAATAATGCTTGTATAATAGTGAGACTATTTTATCCAAAACAAAAATAATTTCCTTTCTAAAGGCCAACCATTCGTTCCTCGTAGCTCAAAGGAATATTATACAGGTAGCAATGCTCTGAAAGATAAATGGCCCTTGAGGATTTGGTGCTACATGACTTCTGTCTTGTGATGGAGATTGTTCATAATGTATGATACTAATTGAAAGCTCTGATTTTAGTTCAGAGTATATAAACCTATAAGATATGATAGGAGGATTTTTAAACAATAGAATGAACCTAAACCTAAGTTCACGGAGTGCAAAACTAGATTTTCTTCTGGGGAAGCTGTGGGAGGATTCTCTGATGTTAGTAATCTAATTCCTCATAAAACAAGTAAATTCGTCATTCAAAAAATGTGTGTCATTGCTATTTTTTGAGACATGGTGAAAGGCTCAAATTATGATGCTTGATGCCAGAAATGGTATTTATTTTCACACAGCATCGACAGTGTAGGTGACTGAGGTGTAACAACTACCAAAAAATTCCATGTGAAAAAAATTTTTTTTCCTTGGCAAATAGGAAGAGGATGAGAGGCAAAAATAATCATATTTGTAGCATAGGAATGAACTATTTTATCTCAGTTTTTAAAATATACAACTTTGAAACAGCTTCCAAATTGGGATACTGCATCATTAAGCATTTGACATTTGTCCAGTTAAAACTATTGACTCATGCTTTCATTGCTTCCCCCTCAAATTACTACAGTGCCACAGCTGATCTGACTATATTTTCCATTTCTTATAAATAGCCACAAGAAAAGTATTAATTATCCTTGTACGATTTAATGCACCAACTGCCTTAACCTTTCAGGTTTTCTTAAACGCCAGCATAACAAGGCATATCCATGGCAGCAAATGTGATTTATGACAGGAATCTTTAATTTCTGTTTTTAAATATGTTACCCACCGATCTGCATACATTTAAATTCGCCTGCAACACTTTTCTCTGTCTTGAGGCTGTTGTTTAATATTCAAGGATGATTTTTGTCCACATACATTTTGGTCTATGTCACCTCAGATTAAATTATTACTATTTGCAGCCTTTTCAGAGCAGGCCTCAGGCCCTTATTTACAAGAATCAATGAAACAGTAATGAAAATCCATTTTTCATACTATCAGCTCTGGCCTGCTTTTATTTAGTTAGCTGTGTCTAAGCAAGCAATTCATTTTGTGCAAATGTCATGTACAGAAAAAAGGATGAGCCGTGAAAGGGTTAATCATGAAATAAGACCTAAGCTTTGCCCCATATAAAAAGCATCTGTAATGTTAAAATTTTAAAAAAGCCCCTCTTAATATATGCAAAGTAATGTATATTGACACATAAGCAAAGCTTTTCATGATGAATATTGAAATATATATGCAAAGCACAGGAAATGTGTAACATGTTATAGATCTTTCAGTGTACATTTAGAGGAAATGAACCATTTATATTCTACAATTTAGTGAATACCTACTGTTTATTGGTACAGAGCACATAGGAGTATATTTGTCTTAGTAATTTATTTAGGTAAATATATTTATTCTTCTAGGGGTTCTTGTGCTTTCTTGGTTCTATAGTACTAGACATAAATATTTAACAATGCATTGTCTCAAATGTTATTCATGTAATTTATCAGTGAAAACAGTGGAGTTGTAATAACTTTTAAGTCTGCACCTTCCCTTAAACCTGAGTTTGATTTAGAATGCAGAAAAGTGAACTGGATTTTCTTCATGCTGCTGAGGAGAATTATTTACTAGTAATAACCGAGATAAGCTAACTAGTCCAGCTACACAAAAGAACAAGCTTCATTTACCCCTTTTGAATCAGCTTTCTTAAGCAAATACTTCGTCGATAAAAGGGAAAGGACTAGTGAGAGAAGAAAGCATTTAATTATTCTGAATGTATTTACCTATATTTGCTGACCTACTCACTTAGCTTTATACATAGATATATTTGTATACACAGAAATATACATATATATTACCCCTTGTGAGTATTCCTCTTGGGAATTTCTTTAAATTTTAATGCACTTGGCCATAAGGATGTCAGTTCAAATTATGGCTAAGGTCTTGTAAAAGTGACTGTCCACTTTTTAATGTCACAAAAGAAGTGAATAGAGAGTGAAAGCATCTGGAGTCTTCTTCATTTTTGCTATAGACTTTCTTGGAAATACATTTTAAAGACTCACAATCTGGATTTTTCTATTAGTATATTTTTTTCTATTATATTTGGTTTTTAAAAATCTGTTTCCTACAATCGGTGATAGAATTTCTAGTACTGATATGATGTGCAGATCTGAAAGCTCGCAGCTTTGATAGTTTTAATTATATTTTTAAAAGCCAACAGTAATTTTCTCTAGAGTCAAAGCAGAGAATGTCTGCATTATAATCCTGAAGCTGCATCTGAACAATAGATTCCATACTGCCATTGCTCATATAGATCAAGGCAGAGAATGGTAATTGAATAGATCACTGTAAACTAATTAGATATGAAACCAAAACATCTAATCAACCTGTTACCAAAGTTGTACTTACCTGCTCAGGTGTTGTATCTATTACAGTGTGTGCCCAGAGCCATTTTTACTCTTATGTTAAAGCATATATGTTGAGATTTAAAAGTATAGGAAGAGTACAACCATCTGAATTATCAGTCTGAATTATCCTGGATAATTGATCATTAAAATATTTTATTGTTGAATGAACATCATTAGCTCAAGTCTGATAAAAAGAAAAATTAATATACTGGTTAGTGAGTAGTAGGACATAAGCTGCTTTTTTAAAATATATTTTCTTATAAAAACAGCGTGCTATTGGCTTGTCTTCATATACTGACATTTATAAAATGTGCCAAGGACTAAAAGGTTTTCTACCAGATATATAAATAGAAAAAATAAAGGTTGTGTGCTTTCAAACACTGCTTTTAATTTCTCAAAATATTTAAAATAAGAGGAAAAGCAAAACACAGTTTTACTTTTAAAGCTTGAAAGCAATTCATTTGTGTTTAATTTATTCCAGCAATCCACATAAACTTTTTCACTTATGCATTTTTAAAATACATATAATTGCATTACAAATTCAATCTTTATAGGACAAAGAGGTAAAGATTATGTGTGCAAGCCTGTTCCTGAATTACAAACTCCTGTTTACAGATGAGTGGTAGATCTAAGAACTGTGTTCCATATTTTCCACTCAGTATATGATAAAATACAGCTCATTCACTTTATTACATCAACAAAATTTTGATAAAAACTTAAAAAAATGCCAATGTTATATATTAAGTTGAAAAAAGAAATCTGCTATTAGTCTCGCAGCTATGTATCTGTTTACAAAATATGGGAGGTGGAATGTTGGAGAAAGTATACAAAATTTTTAGTGTTTGATGTTTCTGTTGGATGGGATGTAAAATGACATTTTAAAAATGTTTCTATATTTTTATATTCTGAGTTTCGTAGAATGACTAGACACTAGATCATACTCCCTTAATGGGAAGAATATTTTTAAAAAGAAATGAGGTAAGGATGGGAAACCCCTGTGAGAAGGTAGAGGGTACCTAAATGGTCTCAGAACCAATAACACCTCTCCCAACTAAATAGGGTGTTAGTTTTCTTCACTTTTCTATTCAGTGGAAATTATCCTTATAAGATATTTATCTAAATTCAGAAACACTATCTTTTTAAATTACTCTGAAAAAGATTTAGAAGAGACAGTAATAATTAGATTAAAAATATTGCTTTCTTCTAAAGGCCTAATTTAGGTCAACTGTGTGAATGAATGGGGAGTCTGGTGGGAGGGTGTGAGCAGGGGGGAGGGAGGTGAACCCTCTGAAGGTGTGCAGCCACAGTGAGATGAGATCTGTAGTGGAATAAAGGTGTTGGAACCTGACAGAGTCATTTTGTCATTTCGTAAAACAAAAGAAAGAAAAGAAAAGAAAAAATAATCTCATTCTTCTTCAGTTTCCTCATCTGTTAAATGGTGATAATTTTTGTACCCACATCATAGAGTCGTGGTTAAAATAAAATAATACAATACCTATAATACATTTATAATTATTCTTTGTGCACTGTAAGAACTTAAAAATATTAGCTATGAAAACTATTTATGAATGAATCAGTAGAGAGGATTATTTTTAACTGGAGATAAATGCAGAAAAGGAGGTATAGAGGTGTAACTTTTTAAATTAAATATTCCAAAAAGGTACTGAAACAGTTTTGAATCCAAGAAAGAAGAGAGGACAGGGGAGTAATAACCTTCATTATCCTCCTCATTCTCCTCTTCCCTGAAGTACCAAGGCCCCTGCTGTCAAGAACGAGGGCTAGTATGATTAGCATTGATTAAATACTATGATTTATCTATGGGCTAGCCTGGGAACCTAACAACTATATTCTATAAAACAACCATGTTACTAGTGACAAACAACTGATGTACAAATGAACATTTGGAATATTTATAAATTGACCTTCATATTTTATTATCTTACTCGCCATTTACTTAACAAATGAAGTTTAAATTCACATGGATATATATTCAGTTGTAGGCTAGAGAGTTAATAAGGAATAAAATAGTAAGAACCAGAGAATATACCGTAAAAAGAATTTCTGAGATAGATTAAATTTTGGTTAACAAATGTTCTCAATGAGCAAAGGCCAGAAAATATTTATTTTTATTGTTTGTTTTTTTCAGCCCTAGCTTTGAATTTACAAAATAACTAAGTTTATGAATATTTTTATTGTATTGTCCATATTTCATATAAACTTGAAATTTAGAAAATAAATAAAACTGAGTAACAGTCATCTACTAGATACCTGAAAATGAATCAGTGCCTGACTGATGCACTTACTCACACACAAGAAAAAAACCAGACAAAACATTTTAGTCAGCATATTCAGTAACTGAAGAGAGAGGCAAAATAAAAGAAAATTATATACATCTTTTTTTTTATGAATACCCTGTCATAGTGCAGAATATTACAAACATGGACAAAAGTATGCTTCTAAGAGAAGAAAAGGATGAATTAATTCAGCTCAAGCATATTCAGATTTCATCAATGATTTATGACCATTTATGAGAAAAAGGAAATATCAATTTCTAAATTTATATTTAATATTTACCAATATGTAAATTAGTCTGTCTCAGAAAAGTGTAGCAGATGTCCTTATCTTCTTGATGCTTATGGACTGCCTAGGTATTACTTTAAAATGATAGATTGGCAATGAGAACATTATTTTCTCCTCTATTCCATCGTATTCATTTGAAAGCATTAATTCTTTTAAAGGAGATTATATATGCAATCCAATCTTGACAGCCTGGCTCTATTTAATGGGATGTTCTATTTAAATGTGAGGACATATTGATCTCATTCTGAAGTATCTATCTGGTATCTATCAAGAGGATAAAGCTTGAACATTTTCCATGGTGGGTCCTGTTCCAAATTTTTTTTGAAATTGAATATGCTATAAAGAAAAAGAAAAACAGTTACTTTTCACTTTTTGATTTGGAGACATTAAAAAATAAAGTACATTGAAGGAAATTGTGATGTTTTTCTATACAGGGTCTTTTAGAAAGAGGATAGAATACTTATCTCAAGGGAAAAAGTAAGCCAAAGGGCCCAGTTCTCTCATATTTTGACAGGTGAAACTGTCCTAAACTGGGCCGTAAACTGTCGTAATCTCCACAATGTTCCACTTTATGGTACTCTTCTTTCACGTGTACCATTTCTGAGCTCTCAGGAAAATGATTTGAACTAAGTAAATCAATTTACTTTAAGATTTTGGATCAGTCTTGACTATTTCAAATTTGGGTTGTAAAAAGGTTCTCGCTTAATTATTTCTACTTTTTATATCCATGTGTTAAAAAATATGACATTTTTTTAGTGTCCATTCAATGGAGTATACATTTAGTATGGAAAGAGGGTGGAGTATTTTAATTTAAAAATTGACCATAACCAATGACTGAAATCAGGAACTACATTTTGTGTGTGTGTGTGTGTGTGTGTGTGTGTGTACAATATATTATATATGCCAAACCAAAAACTAGGAAAAATTGAGAACTCTGCATAAGGCATAAATAATATTGAATAACAAATGTTCATTTAAAAGTTTTGTGTTAAAATGTCCAAGCCTGGTAAAATTCTTCCAGTAACATCTCAGTTACATTTTACATAAAAATATTAAGTGTGATAGTTTGTAATTATAAAACATTATATTTGGCTAATTGAAACTATTCCTATTAAAAAAAGGAGTGAGCAGTACAGATTTCTCTATATTTTTAATGGAAATAAAGTCAAATAAAATTTTGAACTTTGGTGATATATGGTGAATAACTATCAAAAAACAATTTAAGCATTTTTATTAGCAATCTTTTGTTTGGATTATACTAATGATTATATTAAAGTGTATTGCTTACTCTTAAAAATGTAGTGTGATTACATTAGTAAGCATCCAGATATTGTGTTGGTGATGATTTCGTAAAATCTGAGACAAAACCCAAACTTTAGAATACCTAGAATAAAAATCTGGGATATATAATCACCAATACAATGGTTTTGAAAATATAAATTTTGTGTGTGTATGTTTCTATGAGATGTTTTCTTAGAGTTTCCATTCAAATATCTTATCCAAGCAAAGTTATGATTAAAGCATAAAAGCTAGAAATTATTTTATATATATATATAAATATATATATATGATGCAGAAGGATTATAAAGGTAATATTAACCATTATTAGTAAAATTGTTGAATTAGAATGTAATTATTCATACTACTGGGACTACAACAGATTGAGTTCCAGCACAAAATAAGGTGAAAAGAAAACTCTATCTTTGAAATAAATGTATATACATTTAATATTCACAGGAAGTAAAAGGATTCTCCTAAAGGTACTCCCCCTCATTTATATTATTTTTCATAATATATGAGATAAATTACCTGTTCCTGACAAACTCGTGACTTTCTGCACATGATATATTTTTCTCAAGAGATATGCACTATACTTGTCTTCCAAGGAAAAATGTTAATCTTTTTATTAATCACTATCTATGTGGAACCAAAAAGTCAAAGTGATCCAATTACTAAATAACAGAAATTAGAAATGGGATAAATCACATTTATCTGGCTTAACAATGAAAAACAGATATTTCAAAATATATACCCACACAATAGTCATTTCTATTTGTATTTGGAATGCATTATTAAAATCAATTTGTATCACATAGCTAATGGCTGAAGGAATTGGCACAAATCTACTCTGAAAGATAGTGGGAAATCAGCCTGGGAGTCAATTTGCAGAATATTCCCTATCATTCAAGTGAATGTTTCTGTAGAAAGGCTGAAAGCTGCAAAACGCCCTTGGTAAATAGCTCTAAGTAATCAAAAGTTCAAAATAAATTTGGAAATTCTTTCTCAAAGATCCATACAAAACAATCTGGAAATAAGTAAAAATGACTATGCTTTTACTAAGTTAGTAATTAAAAGTATTTTCAGAATAATGTGTTGTAATAAAATATATGTAAATAGTACCGTAAGTGCCATCCTTTGTGTATATGTTGAATTTTGAAAAAAATAAACATTTCTAGAGAGTGTGGTCTCCCATCCACTTCCTCATCCAGTTCACCTATTCTGTACCACCTTCAAATCTTGGCTGTTCCTGCCTACCATAGTTCAGTCTTAAGTCACTTTTGTCTGCCTGGCTGGCGACCCTCTAGAATTTCAGGATTCTTAGTATTCTTAGGCCCATTGTGATCCCTGCTATGTTTGTCTCAGCAGAAGCATCTGTAGGTGAGGCTACTCTTTCATATTGAATGCTCCTTTCATTTTAGCCCATCTTCCAAGACTGGGAAAATACTTTATTTTACAATTAGAAGAAAGGTGAAACCATGTTGAAAATTTCCTATAAAAGACTCAAAGGCAAGAAAACTTATCTTTCTCTCTCTCTCTTCTCTCTGTTTCTCAAATAATATCAAGTAATTCACAGTTGATGGGGTAAGTTTTTGGGCTCTAGTCTATGGAAAGTTAATTAACAATTTTACTATTGTTCTACCATTAAAGAAGCTGTAGCAGCAATTTTTTAGGCCTATACTGACTGACTTGGAAAGTTAGAGCTAGAGAAAACCTAGGTCTTTGGAATTCCAGAGTTTTCAAAATATGTGAGAAAACAATTATACTATTTCACAGAACCAAGCTATTCTTTTAATTTTATAGAGTAATAACTGGAGGCTATCTACTACAATGTTATCATCTTTTAAGCTATTAATTTGAAGTTAATAATTGGATCAATATTTGTTTTTTTAGAAATTTATACAATAAATTTTCTCACTGTAAGTTTTTGAGAATTTTCAAAACATGTTTATATACATAATTTTATTTATTTTTAACTCAGTAAAATAAAAATGACCATTGGTATTTTCTTGTCACCTAGAGTTAGTCACCCGCTGATTCCACATGAGAAATGACTCCTACATTTTCCCTTCTTGTTTCCCTTTTTTAACCAATTTTCCTGTCATGGTCACTTCTTTTATTCTGATACTGAATTTACCTTTGAAATTTTAAATCTGTGTGTGTGTGTGTGTGTGTGTGTGTGTGTACCACTCCCATGTTAAAAACAAAAAGAAAATGGGTAACCCATTTTCCACAAGAAAGAAAAAATCCAATTTCCACAGCTTGTTTTTCCAAAACTTTCACAATTTAGTCTTAACTTGACTTTCTAGTCATACTTCCTACTTCTAACACATTCCTTAACCTATAAACTTTATTTTCAAAACCACAGAATTTATCAACCTTAAGACATTACGGGTTTCAATTTTCCATGTCTTAAAAATACTTTCCCTTAAAACATCTTTCCTCTTCCTCTTGGTTAAAAGTGTATTTATTATCTAAAATGCAGAAAATATCATTTGATCTGTGAAGTCTTACCAACTTTGACATCCCTAGAGAGAAATGGTAGCTCCAACTCTGCCAGGTCTTTATACATACCTATTAAATTTAAATTAGTCTGCTCCACTGAAATTTCCTGGAAGAATTATTTATTTATGCAAAGCACATAGGAGACACATGATAAGTACTTTCTGGAAGAATGTAGGGATAAATGAATGGATCTCCATCTTTTAAACTGAGACTTAGAGAGGATAAGTGACTGGCTAACATAGCTAGAATATGAATTAATCAGAAAGATGACATTGGTATTTCAAGATTCCACTATTTTTTTTTATAGAACTCACCTGTGAAACTTTTTCAAAGTATAGGTGGTACATTTCAGACCAGAGAAAGGGCATCTGAGCCAGGATGTACATATTTCTAAGGTTGCATAGACAAATCGTGTCTGTAGAAAGAGTTGGGGACCACTCTCAATGTGCCACATCCCCCCCGCATTCCATCACAACCACACCTGAATACAAATCACAGTTGCTGGCATCACAGACTCTGAAAGTCTTGTGCCAATATTCCTAAATTTTTAGAATTTCTAGTCTTTGGTTCAGGAAAAGGAGAGTGGGGTTGAGTGGAACTGGAGTGGGGAGAAGAGCAATGAGTATAGAGAAAAAAGGACACTCAAACCATATTTGCAGAGGGACACAACATCTGGCCAACCACCCTTATCAGAAGAGTTAGGGATATTGGGAGACGGGGGGAATAGGCCAGGTTACTACAGAGTTGCTCATATAAGATAGACACATCAACACAGAAGCATATTTGCCCCAAAATTACAGAAAAAGGCTGCCATTTATTCAAGCTAAGATAACTTTTGATACTCCCCCAACACATCACCATGCTTTTGGAAAGGGCACATAAATTGAATGGGCCAAGGATAATTCAAAAGCCGTCTTTACTTTTTAACTTTTGCCATATATCCCTTGCAGATGACATTCTGTGCCTTCAGAATAGGGGGGGAGTCATATTTAGAAGGATGGGAGAAAGTCAATCTTTTCTTTATGTAGAGATTGTTACCTCCAAATATGCACTTGCTTTTCACTTTGTGCAATAAGGTTTTGTTCGTTTGTTTGTTTCTTTGTATGTTTTGCCACAGAAGACTTTAATAATAAGACATGCAATAATTTCTTTCTGAACCATCCCAAATCCCAAATCACTATTTACTGATCCCTGTTCTGCTGTTATTATGTATGAATTCTCTAGTATCCTAAGCCATAAATTATTTTATTTTATTTTATTTTATTTTATTTCTCTTATTTTCTACCTATCTACTCTTCCTTTTGCCCTGACTACCTAGGTGCCACTTTTTGTGTGAGTGCTACAGGCAAGTCATGTGCATGGAGGGGAGGTGTCTTGACCCTTATTGGCCTGTTAAAACAATCATCTCTGTGATACCCTTGTTTGTTATGATCCTCTAGTTTTCTCCACCCTAGAGGCAATTGGTAGTACTATGTTAAGACCCCCAAAATAGATTCAACAGTATTGTTGTATGATTTTATCATTATTTTGGAGTTCTCTTTTCAGATGCTCTGTACCATTTCTGTGTTGAGAGATTTGAAAGCTCCTAATTCTAATGAGCATTAAAATCCTCAGGAGTAGCTCTTCTCTTCCCATCAGCTATTTCTGTGTTCTTGCAGAGTTCACTTCCCCTTTAATCTTGAGGCCTCATTAGTTACTTTTATGCTGAGATAAAGGGTTGAATTTTATGGAATGGAAGCTTGCACTCTGAAAACACTGACATTTCCTCTGTCATCATGACTGCATATGGCTGTTACTGTTACTGACATTTGTCCAAAGATTTAGTATCAAAGATAAACTTATTTTTCTTAGGTACATCAAGCTGATCTTTTTTTGTTCCATAAATATTCATGTAAAAGATTCAATTGTCAGGAAAACCCATGGATAACCATATTAGTGCTTGTGAGAACAATTAATGGAAGACAATAAATATTTGTTTGCATTTATGTTATACATATACTGGGAAATAAAGAGGGGGAGAGAGAGAAACAGAGACAGAGACAGAGAGGGACAAAAAGTGAGGGTCTAGGTTAGGGCAACTTTCAAAGTCTATTTCATTTATCCACTAAAGAAACAGTGCATTAGAATTTCAGCAATATATACAGAGTTTAATGTGAGACCTTTGGGAAGGATGCTTTAGAGGCACTAAAAGATTATCTCTGACATTGAAAATGCCTGGTCTCTTGTCCTTGCCTTTTAGACCCTCTGTCTTCAAAGCTTTGCCTCTAGAAGGACTGACTGCAGTGATATGCTTATAGCTCCATTTGCAGACTTTCTTATAGGTTCATAAATGGAGACTGGAAGGAGGAGGGAAAGGAATAAAATTTAATAACTGAATAAAAATGTAAATAAAGATTTGCCTAAAATTACTTGTCCAAGAAATAATTCTCCCTCCCCCTTAAGCTAATACTTTGATAAGCTCAGTACAGTGATCCTGATTTGGAGCGTGACCTTTGAAAATGCTCTCCAGCTTGATTAAAGATGTATTAAATTTGTTTAAATAAACCTCGTTGTAATGGCACATCATTTGTAAGAAGCTATTAGGGGGCTGGAAACTGTGCTGCTGTATTTGCATGAAAATGTGCCCTGCTCAAATAGAGGATCTCTCCTGAATTAACTGCAAAGGGAAAGTGACACTTTCATAATTTTTTCTGACAAAAAAATAAAATAAAGAAAGAAAAAACTTTATGCAAAGCTCTGCAAGAGTGGGGACAGCTGCTTGTCAATAACAGAGCCATACATGTCAGTGCTCTCAATCCAACCAGCTTTCTTGATGTTCTCAAGGTATTTAGTCAAATGCAATTTATAATATTTATCTGCCAATTACTTTACTTCCAGAATGGCTTTATCTTTGAGTCTGTGTGTGTGAGCACATAAAGTGTTTGAGAGTAACAAAATCCATAAGGATGTCCAAAAATAAAAGCTGTATTTTCATATGTCTTGAAATTCCCTGATTAGAATTCTCCCTGGCTTCATTCAACTTTGGTGTGGTCTCTGCAATGCTGATGCTGCCTAGGTTTGTGGGGAAGTTTATGCACCTGAATGCCCCACCCACCACTCCCAAATAACGTCTGTAGTTCCCAGATCTATTGTAGTTCCTGCCGGTGGCTCCCAAATGAGCTGCAACTCTTATAAAAAAGGGTGTCTCTCTCTCTCTCTCTCTCTCTCTCTCTCTCTCTCCTTTAAATTGAATATTAAATTGAAACCTTTCACATCTTGTATAAGGAGTCAAGATTCCACTCCATCTGTCAATTTATAGGAACTCTGGTGTCTTACTAGTCACCATTTTCCCATCTTGTGAGGTGCAAAGATACCCACTTTTAACCTAGCTTCTTCCTAATCAGTTCTTCTATTTCACTGGTGTGCTGAAAATTGCCACCACGAATCCAGTATACAGCATCTTTTCATTGAGGTGCATAATGGTCAGTTCTATGACACGTGCAAGGGTGATTAAAGAAATGGTACTCAGTTCCCTGCACACTCAAGCAGCTACTCTGTTCTAGGCATTGTGCTAAAAGTTTTCACTTTTTTTCTTTTTTTGGATTCTTAAAATAGCCTATAATTAGATAATATTCCCATAATTATAAGTTGATGAACTGAGGCTCAGTAACTGGCCTAAAATCACATAATTAGCAAGCAGTGAAGCTATGTTTTCAGCTTAAGTGTGTCTGACTCTAATGCCTATGCCATTTTATTATACTAACTTTGACTCAAATTTACCATCTGGAGGTAAATTAAAGAACCTAGCTATGAGACATGACTGGCAATGTTGATGAACAGTTCCAGATTCAGAGACACATACGAGAATATCCTCAACAACATAAACTATTCATGTAGCAGGACAAGGCTATTCTCATCAGCAATATTTAGGGAGGTCAAACTGGTGTGAATAATTTAAAAACTTTCTTGCTTGCTTTTTTCCTTTTCTATACCTCTCACTCTTTTCTTTTTTTCTTTTAAAATATTCTTTTAGGCTGTGGTGCTTTCTGTTTAATAGTTGTAGCTAGCACATTTTTAACATTGAAACTTATTTTATTTTTTAAAAATTTTTCTAGAAGAACCCAATGTAATTTGAGATTAAGTGTGGTGATAAAATTGAGTAATACTTTTGAATATGATCTTTAATATTCTAACTAATAATGTTTTTCTGCTTCCTAAAGTTATTAAAAGAATTCTCAGAAGTTTAGAGCAAAGGAAAGATGTTCAAAGTCAGTACATAGATTTTTTTATGTGAATACTTTGAAGGCAATATTGGGAAATAAAAGGAAGGGAAGGTAATTCAAGAAGGTTTTACCAGAAATCTAGAAAATGCATGACCAAACATTCTTCCATTACATTTAAGAGGAGGTCTTAGCATGTTTGAGACAATTTCAATTTTTTATTATTATTTTGCTACCAATATCCATATAAAATTTTAATGAGAACATTTCTAATACTAGAAATCTTTTAGAACATTGAGTTCAATTATCTCATTCAATAAAAATAGGAAAAATAAACAAATAAACCCAAAACAGACTCTAAGTTATAGAAAGAAAATTGTTAATGGCAACATGGTTGCTGAATGGCATAGCTGCAAGTAGTTTCCTGATCTATAGTTTCTCCTTTTTCTTTCTATTACAGGACTCAGTTTTACTCAATAACAGGGTTTAGATTTGATGTCTTAAAATCTAAGAAGGCCTTCAGAGGAAAGTGTCAGATCAGCCTCATAAAGTGTTTTTGTTTTTTTTTTATGGATTATTTTGTTTTTCATCCAAAAACATTTACTTGAAAGTTTTTTCTCCAGATTTGAAATAGAAAAATGCAAAACATAGTAAATGCACATGAAAATCAGGGGGTAGTAAAGCTATTCTTTCTACATAGGGTTCTAGTTAAATTTCTGTTATCTTTGATTCAAATGAGCTACTTGCTCCTGTTCAGTATCTTCATCTACCTGAGGTTCTGAAGTTCCACATCTACAGTGTTTTATTTCTAAAAGTTTTCAAAAGCAGCATTTAACATTAACATCTTGAAGAAAGGAACTTCTTTATTACCTGTTTAAGTAGGTCACAAGTACTACCCCATGCTTCCCTGAGATTGGTGGAGGCCCACGTAAGTTACCTGCTCTTTGCCAGAGATCTATGTATGTGCTTGTTTTGCCACAAATAAAGCAAAAGGAAATTCCTTCTGAATCTTTTGCATAGGGACCCAGAATTTAAACTAATGCTCCTACCTTCTTGTGCTTTTTTCCTCCTCATTTCCCTTTAGTTTTTAATTTGCCATTCCCAGCTGAGATACTTGAGCAGATAGAAGCAACCCAGCTCCAGGCTAATTGGTTCATCATGCACTTTATAATTTTCATTCTGGATTTTGATTAGGTCAGTATGGGGACTGCTTTGGTCAAAGATTGTAATGATCTGTCCATTAACTCTGAAATAGGGTCTTTGACTGTACTCATCTTATTAGATATCTCCGCTGCCTTTAAATGTGCTAACCATGAAATATTACTGAACTCTCTTAATTTCCTATGCTGGATTCTAATATTTTCCATATTAGTTTTAGCCCTATTCAACTCAATTTGTTATTTTCACTGGAAGTTCTAAATGTTGTTGATGGACAGATGACATACTGTTTCCCCTTAATAACCATTCGTAGGATCATTTTTTCATATACATCTAGGGTAGTGAAGTGTGTCACTGTTTCTCTGAGTCAGCCAGACCTGGTTGTAGCTTCACCACTTACTAAATTTTCTAACGGATGACTAAGTCACTTATCCTCTGTTTTTCCAACTGTGATCCTGAAAAATAGTTAATATGATATTATCTATATACATCTTTAATGCATAGCACTATGTTTTACATATATATATACTGCCACTATTACTCTTGTTTTAGGATTATCAAAGCAGATTTAAAACATTACAACTCATTGAAATGTAGATTTAGACTATAACCTGGAGAATATGACAAATATTCAGAATTCAAACTGGAACAATTTTAGTTCAGTTTTCTTGCTTTTTAGACAATGGTATTTGAGGAAGTGGAAGTATTTGGGCAGTTGATGCTATTCTCACTTTCACTTTGTGTGTCTGACATTCTATTAGGTTTTGATTAATTTCATACTGGCCTTGATTGGTATTGATTTCTATGAAATAACATTACAGAGGGGTGACACCTTCTTTGTTCACATTTTGTTGACTCAGATTCCTTTCCAATTTATTTGTTAGCAGTTTTCAGTTCATTTTGGATTATAAATTTTGTAATCTATGTCAAATCACTGTTTCCACTCCAAGTTTTCCTTTTTCTTCTATGTACTATTCAAATACGTTAACCATTTGGAAACCTGTTTTTAAGTCCTGATGGAAATTTAATTTATCTCTGAAGTTTCCCCTTTACTTTCTATGATGTAGCATTTTGACATGAGTGAATTTTATTCCCAAAAAGCTAAAAACTGCTAACAGAAGTACTTTTACACAACCAAAGTGAAAATTTGAATTGGTATTTTCCAAAAAGAGATATTTCTTAGAAAATAAATCCACTTCTCCTTAATTATCTAAATAATCAATGTATTTTTTAAAAGCCACTGTTTTTCATATACATATAGAATTTTGATCCCAACTAACCTATATATTCTATCCTATTGTTTTATAAAGTTCTATTTTTTGAATGACAGAAGGTAAGTAAAATATCAGAGACAGAATTTAACTTTTTTTACTTTGTGCTTATTGTGTAATGGACTGGTAAAGTCTTTATGGTTAATAAAACAAAGACATATGAATTAAAATACATTATTCATTACATTTTTTCTTAATGTCAGCAAAATCACTGTCATTATAGTCATAATTTTTATATAATTTTAATTCTAATGGCATTGTTGATGTAAAGGATAAAAAATAAAATGCCATCCCATTTGCTATATATTAAATTTGTATGTAATTTCACAAAATTTTTAAAAAAGGAATGTGAAAAATGAAGTTAGACTTTTTATATTTTTAAATTTTTTTTTTTTATTTTTAAATGGTCAAAATCATCTACTAGGTCAAATACAAAGGTTGTCCAGAAAAAATCCAGTCATAAATACCTCTATTTTTCATATTATAACATATGGCTAGATATTTTCTGGACAGCCCTTGTATAAATGATAATCACTAAATATATAAGCTCTATTGTTTAAATAAAGTGAGATAAATTAATTTAAATGTTAAATGTTTCATAACCTTATTAAAAACTTTTATAAAAATAGAACTATCACAGTTCTGTTCTGTGCTCACCTAACCCAGATGTAAGGAAGCAGTGACATGTATCACAATGTAATATCTGGAGCTACATAGAAAAAAATTAAGCATGAATTGTTTAACATTGAAAAATACTCCTCACCATCAAAAGCAACTGTCACCAATCCTGTGTTAATTCATGAATATCTCCAAAACTTCAAATTAGAACATGAAGAAAAGCGTGAAAATGAACACTTGACATTCCTGGGAAATGATACTTCGTGCAAAAATTTATTGCATGCATGCTTTCTGGGAGGAAGAATTTGAGAATTCATTTGTCTTTCAATTTAACCAAGTGCTTCCACTACTCATACTCGCTACTCTCTGAAGCAATGTCCCTCTCTGGTGTCGGCAGGAACATGCCCTTCACGTCTTTATGGCATCCTGATGCAATTGTCTTTTCTCTCAAGAACATAAGGCAAGAGATGTGGAAGATCATTTCCTTGAGGCCAGAATGGTGTGTTACAAAGTGGATCTTCAGAGTCGTAGGTCTTACTGAGCCACTGCTGAGTGTCAGAGCCACTCTTCTGTAATTTAATAAAGTTATTCCTTTTGTGTTTCTGATATGTGAGGTCATCTAAAGTATGGAGCTCCACACGTCCAGGTCCAAGACTATCACCTGCTCTTGTCTTAATGTACATTATTCCCCACAACACAACTTCTCCCACTAATGGCTCCCCACTGTCTACTGGGAAAAATATCTTTGGATGACACTGAAACCTAAGGCCATGACCCAAACATTACCTACTTCTCTAGGTTCATTTCTTACCATTCCCAGACCCTGCATTGGTTCCTTTGTTTATTTTCCTTTTTCCATGATGTCCCTTCTTCTTTTAAGTAATAGAATCAGGACTTATACACAGTGTACAAATTATGGACCTGTACTCTTAACCACTATGTTTTACTATCTACTATTATCCAATTTCCATTCTAATATTATGCATTTCTTCCTTCACTTTTCTTTACAAGAGCATGTAATGATTCCTATCAGCTAAGAGGAGATATTCATGCACAATTATATGGCATTGCCTTTTGAACCTTATCTTACATGCTTCCAAATGTGAATTGTTCCTTCTCTTTTCTTGTTAGTAATATTTGTTCCTAACTAAATCACACACTCCAGAAGAGCAGAAATGATGCCTGATACTTCTTGATATACCCCTTATTGCTGAAAATCCATGACTGTGGCATTTAATAATTGCAACCTTAATAAATCCATTTTTATATAAAAGACTACCTATGGTTGAGAGATGCTTTGTGTATAATGAGTCATTGTGTTATTTGCTTTCCTTCTCCAATTAATTTGGTGGAATTTCCAGCTAGAACACCATGTCTGTGTAATTTATCATAGGGCCACTACTCTTCTTCACTGGGGACACCTTCTCCTTGTTCTACATCTGTGTGTGCTTGGGGTGGACACCTGGTGGAAGGTCTGTTCACAGGCATGCAGATGGGTGCCGGGAGCACACCGCCCCCTCATGAAAACTGGCTTGTTACTGAGAGAAACACCTTATGTCCTCTAATCCCAAGCCATTCTGCATGTTTTCCTTACCAAAATTTAAAGAACGTACTCTGCTCCCATCCAAATGTGAGAAATTTAATTTCAAAACACATTGTGTCAAAAAAACAAAAGTAGAATGATTCCTCATGTCATTGTCAGTGGGCATACCTTATAGTATTTTTACTGGTTGTACAAAGTATAGACACTTGTAAAATACTCTTTATAAAAAGATTAAAAGATTATTTACTCTCATGAAACTGAATCATTTAGCAAGAAGCATCAAAGAATTATTTCACTCACATCGTCCTATCTAGACATGATAGTCTAAGAACTACTGAGCATTATCTATCAAACACATCTAAAATCTCTTTCCATACCATGAAAATGTTCTTTTCTAAACCAGCACTGTCAATTCTTTAGATGACACAGATATACTACTAGTTGTTAGGACTCTAAGGAACTTACAATTTTGGTTGCAATGATCATTTTCTACTACATTGCATTTATTAATTCATTAAAAATCAAACAAACAAGCAAAGTTGAGCAACAGTTGTAAACCAGGAATTTTGTCCAGTGGTTATGCAAATAAACATCAGATGAACTTCATACCATCTTGGAGAATTGATCATCCCTGTTAAAATACAAATGTTATCTAAGTAAGCTAACACATCAAACCACTTAACCACAAATGGTTTGTCAAATTATTAGTCAGTTCTCAAACAGGACACTTACCTGATGGAATGGAATGTGATAAAGTCTGAGAAGTAGTAGGGATCAGATGTCTGCACACGGGTTGACGCCTAAATGAAAATTTCAGAACATCTGGTAGACCCTGTGGGTTTGTCAAATAGATTATCTAGACAGAAAAATAGACTTAGAAATTTTAAAGGCAAAACTGTTTTCAATTGCCATTTTATCCTATCACCAACTCAGGATAATACCTATATCAAAAAAGTTATGAGTTTAATATTTTCCTTCTATCAGAGTAGATCTGGTCAGGATGTGCTTTTGACCATATGCTTTATGTTGATAAGCATAAGGACTAAATAAATTTTTAAAATAAAAAACATAATTTTTCAACCTTTCTCACAGCATTTTTTTTTAAAGAAAATACTTGTATGACAAATTAGTGTAAAGAGGAAGGCTGATGTAGCCCAAGGCATCTGGCCCCAGGGACTCCAGCAGATCAAAGTTCCATGCAGTTCCCTTAAGGTACTGGGGTAGGCGACTTCCATATACCTGCTTCCCACTTGTGGCACTTGAGTACTTGAGGAGTATTTCTTAAGATTGTCTCAACAGAAGAGAGTATATATGCTATTTCCTATCTTTGAAATTGTTATTTTGAATGAAAAAAATCACTAATTATTGGAAGGTGAGGTGTTTAGTCTTAGAAGTCATATCATTTCAAAAGAATATCAGCTCTAATAATAAAAACGGCATTCAAAATTAACAAAAAGTAGTATACAAAAATGAATACAGCTCTTTTATTTTTGTATTTTCTTGACATTTCATGTTTTCTATAAGAATATATGACTTTTATTGAAATAAAAAAATATAGAGAAGATTATTTTATTAGAAGATGAATGAAGAATGTTTCTCTGAGAGGAACTTGGTCAAGCCTCCCCTGTTTTCCCTGACAGTGTATCACTGTGTTCAGGGAACCTGGAATGTGCCATCTCACTGCCCCATGTAATTACCATGCAGTAACCGACCCTTTAAGAATAAATTCAATGCACATTTAGAAGCTAAGCAGACTTAATTGAAAGTGCTACCAGTTGTCTATTCTAATGAGTTGCTAGCTAAATTGGAAAATATCAGTAGATTGCCTTTCCTTTACTTTGAAATCTTTAAATAACTTGGAGAAAGAGAAGTGGAAGTGGGACTTGAGAAACAGTTGAGCAATATCACAGTTGTGAGTTTTACCTTCTGTCTCAGCAAAGTTTTCCTGTCCTTTCGGAAGCATATCTTCTCACATGCTTGATGTTTGTTCTGATGAGAACAGTATTGTTATCTAACTGTGCCCACCTCCTTCATTTAACATGCCAGAATTTGGGAATGTAGTTTCCAGCTCATTTCTGTTTTTGTTTTAATTTTGTTTTAAATTTTGTTTCTAAAAATATATAATATTAACTTTATTGGTTTTTATGATGTTGCCTTGAGATAGTTATATTACAAGGTTGCAAATAAAGCTATTGTTATCAAATGTAAGTAATAATTTTAAGGATGATATTGGTTAAATATAGGCTCTATTTGCTGCATTTCAAATGTTTATTGTCTATTACAGCTTTTTTACCATGAAGAGCTGAATCACCTTAAACAATGAATGAATGTCACTTAGTAACCCCAAACTATTCTAAATGATGAAGTCTATTTTTATTTTGAAAGTTAAAATGATACAAGTATAACTAAAATTTTTATATAAAAATTATCTCTTATTGTCTGAAGAGAGCTCAGGCTTTTGCTAAATTTTTCATCAATGCCATTTTTTGATGGGTTATTATTTTCTCAAGTTAATACTAACTAGAGAAGAGATGATATTCACCCAAAAACATTAGGAATTATTTTAACTTAGGAGTTTGATATTTGGTTACAAATCTAGAATAAGGCAAAGAAGTATAGAAATATTGACTGAATGTGTTTTGCACATATAGATATCATGAAAATAAACTTTTAGCTTTAAGACAGAAGGTAGAAGAAGAGTATTCGGTAAATAGAACTAGTAGTGGTTCTTAATTCGCTGAAGAATATATCTCTTGAGGCAGCAGAAAATAGATTTTCTCCTCTACCAGTGTCATCTCCTCCATGTTAATTCTTAAAATGAAATTGTATTTATTTTGGTTTAGATAAGATAGCATCTTAGTTGGCTTGGGCTATTATAAAATAACATAAACAGGAGTGGCTTAAACAATAGAAATTTATTGGAAGCTGGGTTATCTAAAATTAAGGTGCAGGCAAGGTAGGTTTCATCCTGAGGACTCCTCTTATGGTTTGTGGCAGCCACAATCCCTGTGTGTGCTCACATGACTTCTTTCTTGTGGCCACACAGGGAAAGACAGAAAGCTTGCTGTTATCTCTTCTTATGAAGGCACTAATCCCATTAGGAAGGACCCACTCTGATGACCTCACCTAACCCTAATTACCTCCCAAAGTCCCCATCTCCAAATGCCATCACATAAGTGGTTAGAGCTTCAACATATTAATTAGAAGAGAGATGCAATAAACATTTAATTCATAACAGATGGTGAGATACCATTATAAAAAATAGTTTTTAAGCCTTGAACTTTATCAGAGCCATAGAGGGCTGTGTCCAAAGGTAATGCCTATGATTTTCATTAATTTGATTTTTTATTTTGTTCATTTTTTTAATATAATGAGGAGAATATTGACCTGGCATTCTGTGCCAAATGAGATTAAATTCTGGTTGCATAATTTCATAACTGTGTGATTTTGAATGTTTAGTTTCTCTAAAGCTAAACATTCATGGGCAATCAATTTGACCTTTATGTTGCATTATGAAGTGTAATAGAAGCAATATACATAAATGTGCTTAGAATATAGTAAAGACTCAATAAATGTTTCTAAAATACTTTTCAATGAATGTGATCCTATGTACTATTAGACAAAATAAGCATGCCATGCAATTAAGCATCCATTTAAAAATAATAACTGTAATTGGCCACAGTTACCACAATCAATATGCAAGGAAGGATCTAGTCTATCTTTTGATATTCTCACTACTCCATTGAATTCTAAAGTCACTACAACACTCATGACCAAAACTCTAAACTACAGCTAATAGGAAGAAACTTTTTTAATGAAAATTGTCTGCAAATATGACCTGTAAGATTATAGCATGGTCTATGGAAAACAATTTTTACTTAATATCTCTAATATTTGTGGGGCTTTTTTCGTTTTCTTGGTTCATTTCAATTTCTTGACCCTCCTGAGTCCTCTAAAGTCATGGTATGCATTTGTCCTTCCAGTTGTGAATGTTCTTTAATGTGTAATGGGAGAACTCGAAAAATATATTCAAAATACTGGGATACACAATATGTTCTCAGTTTCATCAAACCTATTATCTGGGTAGTCATGTCTAGACTTCTGTTTGATATAAAGATATGAACTTCAACTCATAAAGTGTTTTGTCATATTTATCTCTTGACTTATTGTAGATAATTCCCAGAAGAAAATTGTTTGAGTGGCTGTTAATGAGTCATTTCCAGTTACTCTATTGACTAGAGTAACCAAGATAAGATTTTGGAAATGAGTACTACATAGAAGAAAGGTAAGCTATAAAAATAGTTTGGGTCAAAATGACTCATTTTAGTTGTATATATGATCTTACTAAAATGCAGTTGTGAAACAGTGTATGCCTTCAACATTAATGACCTGAATTTCAGAGTCCAATTGAAGTGTTATTTTTTGTCACCATTTTTTCACCCTGTGTTCACTGTACTTTTCTATACTGCCTTTACATACTAGTACTTGAGTAAAACAAGGCCACAGACTATCACCAAACTGATGAGGAGGTGGATGATAGACTTGAATGTTATGTTGTCTAAACAGAGAAATGGGTGTGTCAACTCCCACCTGAATTTTGAATTCTACCATCATATAGCTGGGAATCTCTGGAGACATAAGCTAATTAGCCAACTGACAACAGAGGTTTCAGGTTTTTGACACAAGGTATAGTGACACCTAGGCAATAGACCTGTCCCTTGATGTTTTACAATATGTCATGATGATATCACAAAGCAGAGAGAAAGCTCTTCAAATGATCTACTTCATCATCTTATACCATAAATTTACAAAGAACGTGAAGAGCTGCTGATCAATTTCAATTAGTATAACTGCTGACCAGACAGTTGCAAATACCAACAATAGTATATTCAACAACCTTTAGTTATAAATGCAGTAGGACACAGAGAAGGATCAAAATTAAATGTGACACAGAAAATTCTAGGTTAAGGACTTGAGGCAGCAGTATACCTTACGTTTGATTTAGATGAGATTTGAGTAGATTAGATGGTTTCATTAGACTTGTTGAACAAATTCATGCTGAATGATTTTAGAAGATCACAAAATACACATGAGGAGACAAGATGATCATCCTAAGTCTTTATACTTAGGAAATAATATTATTAGCAACTTTAATAAAATCTAATATTATTCATTTGTTTGAGATTCTTTAACTTTCTCTTATTGAAGGAAATTTTGAAATGAAATGCATTTCTCACCCAAAATTATGCCTGCATAATTATGTATTCACCATTATAAATATGAAACACACTTAAACTGTATTTTATCTAAAAAATAAAAGAACTCACTGACATAAACTATCACAATGTATGAACAAAGCCTATCATGCAGTTGTGCCCCTCTGAAGGATTTTAAACATAGATTGATCACATATAGGATGGCTTGTTTAAGGTTGGTCTCACTAAAAGTCATAATGTCTTTATGGGGGAGTAGAGTGAATGGAAGTTTTTGATGGAAAGAAAAACAAAAGATCTCCATTAGCTTTCTTAATAGCTTATCTTACTTAAATATTTTATTTTTCCTTTTATGGAGCAAGAAAGTATTTTTTATGTTGTTGTTTTATTGCTTATATAACTGGCCACTATACTTTTAATTGAATATAATATTCTTATACTTTTTCTTTCCTTCTTGATTCTTAAGAAGCATAACAACCTTAGTCCTATAATGAGACTATCGCTCTTGAAATATGCTGAGAAAGAGGAGACCTTAAGAATACTGTGGTCTCAACAGTGCAAGGGCTGTCGTCATATTTTCACCAGTTCATGCACACAGACTCCTTGGCAAGAGAAAGTCAAGGAGAGAAAAAAAATATTATAAACTACAGATGTTTAACCTTTTGGATATTTGTCATAGGTGCCTCCAAAGCAGATCTATGAAAATACTCTATTCCTCATGACCCTGAAGAGAGCCAGTAAAGTTGGGCTCAATATTTCTTGTTAGCATTCCAATAGTACTATCTTGGGAAGAGACAATTTCCAAGAAAGTATGTTCAATTCTGGAAATGCTAATGGGTTGGCAACACTTCCCCAAGTCTTTCTAGCTTGAAGGAAGGAATGAGGGCAGAGTGCAGCCAGTTACTGAAAGCACTTGTGTTTGCTAAATCCTCCAAATTGCTTACCTACTAATTCCCAGTGTTTTGCTCTCCTGTGAAACAAGTCACATTCCTGGGTATTTGAAATAGCTTTAATGTTTAAAGCGGTGCTGAGGACATGCCGTTACCTATACATGTGCATAAAACGCAAATACATTCTTGCCCCAAATCAAACATTTGTTTTCCAACCAGAAAAGAGGAACTAGATTTAGATTCAAGTTTCTTAAAGGACGAGATCTTGCTGAGAGGCAAATGAATGGCCACTGTGGGGAATTTATTTCTCCTGCTGAAAAAGCAAAGGCTAATAATAATTGAGGTTGATTTGCAAAATGTACAGCTTTACAATAATCATATGATACCTAGTAATTTTGAAATTGAGGTAGAAAAAAGGAAGCACTTCAAAAGCCGGAATTATGAAAATCAAGAAGTTGCTTAAAATATTTGAGAGTGTGCTTAGAGAATCAAATGCCATATGCTTTATTTGCTTCTGAAGAGAAATTGTATTTTCACTTGGAATACATTGCACACACAGGTGTTTGATACAGGGTACATAAGCTATCAAGAGAAGCCAGAATGGTTGGTGTTGGGGTAGGAGGTGTTAATTTGGGGAAAGTGGTATGGAAGGAGGAAGGAGAGAATAGAACAGAGCAAGTAGGAAAAAATATGGGTTTCTTTAACATATTTGCAAATTAGGTGGAGTTGTTAGCACTAATATTCACCACCTGAGTTAAAACCCACCTTAATTTATGCAGTCAAATTAGGACACTATTCTCAACTACTTTGCTCATGAGTCACTGGTATAAGAGAAATGAGATACATAATAGAATTAACATATATATTGCTCGTTCTTTATCCACTTCTGCCAATTATATGGGAACACAATGTAAAGCTAGGGAAATTTTATTTTTTCATTTACAGATCCCTGTGGAATTAAGCAGCACCTATTCTATTGAAGAGAAAACTGAGATCAATTTTAGTTCACTACAGTTATGTGTGACTACAGTAACACAAACTGCTTCTAACAATGACATACACTGATATATCAGGTCATCAATGTCTGATACATAATGGATCAATATAGTATTTTCTCTGGGGAAAATACACAATAATGCTTTGAGATGGAGTCTATAATGAAACATCACCAATGCAAGTTGATCCAGGTTCATAAAATAGTTAGGTAGTTTGTCATTTTAGAGTTGTGCTTCAGGATATCAAAAATATAAACAAAATAAACAAAAGCTGTTAACTATGAGGTCCAGTCTACATATGTTTGAAACTATATTGACAGTTCTTACTAATATGTAAACTGTTATAGTTTGGTCTATGTGACACCAAAACATCTAAAGGAAAGAATAACTTAGCCATATTCAATAATATGCCTTATATAAATAGGTGTCTAAAATCATCAGACTGATGCTTTTGTGGAGAACCTCTCACGATCAGCCTGTATAAAATAACCTGTCTTTTAATTTTCCTTTAGTCGCTCCTCCAATAAGAAAGACTTCAGGTACCAAAAGTATTTAGAACAAAAAGGATACCTTACAAAAACTCCAAAAGCATATTTTTTAAAACACATTTAAACAGTTGAATATTATAATCAAGGAATTATCTACCACAAACAGAAGATTAACCATTTTAATTCTAACAATTATTTTAATTATGACAAATTTTCTTAATTCTAAAAATGATATTTATTATCCCTGAATAGGAAATATTTAAATATTTACTTCTCTTTGAATGAATATGAAATAATTAAGTTAATTTCCATTGTGCTTTATTTTCTGAAACAGGACAAAACTCGTTTGCATTTTATTAAAAATAAAAACGATAAGCAATGATGATGAAGCATTAGAAAATCCCTTAAGAATTCCTTGCTAAAATTAACCAATGGCAAAAATAGGATGTTAAAATCTACCGCAATCACTTTTGCTAGTTCATAACTTGTACCTAAGCCAATATCGTAGAAGCTCGACATGAAAATACCTCTTCCTCCTCAGTGTATTCAATAATAAATCCATTGGTGGTTTATAAACAGAAACACTCATAATTGGTGTGAATAATTTGAAAAAATTTTTTACATAATTTGACTTATATTCTATCCATTTGTGATAAAATACAGTAATTCTAGGATTAGATGAAATGGAAAACATTACAATTAAGTTCCAAATCTAAGGTGTACTATTAACACAGATGTATTTTAAAGAGGCAAATTGACTTTCACCAATTTTTTTAAATTGAAAATATGGCATGAGAAGTACATTCTGTATTTTTTTCAACAGGTATGTCCTAATAGAAGTAAATATGGACATAAATTACAAATTATAACACAGCCAATAATTGTGTTAATCTTAGTGGGGGTTTTTCTCTAATTATCTTCAGTAAGGTTTGTGGAATGATTATTGTACACATCCCCAGAATCTGGAACTAACAAATTGGGTTTTCTTTTTCTTTTTCTTGATCAAAATAGTTTGAAATTTGGAAATAATTTGTCTTTCTTTCCTTCCTCTGCCTTTGCTCGCAATTATTTCATGGCAACAGATTGACTATACAAATAAAGTTTACATAGAGATTGCACATTAAAAAAGTTATGTGTAATCTTACCTATGCTATTTTAAAATGATGAAACTTAAAATATTCTATTTGAGATCAAGTCATACTATTTTTAGTCAATATCCCGGTAATATTCTCAGAGTATAACTAATAAATAAGATAATTATAACTAAAGGCATTAATTATTTGAAAAAGAATACCATTTCCAGACTATGTGGATTTAAGCCAGAAGAATAGAAACCAGACTAATATGGGGCCACATTTGGCTGACTCAATATAACAACACTAAGATGTGATGGTGATGGAATAATGACATCACCACTCTCTAGGGACCAATCATTTGGAATGCAGGTGGCAGAGCTAGGCTGATCTCATCGGAAAATAGCTAACCCATACCAACCGACTTTTTTAGGGCTTAAAACTTCATTTTCTGTCCATTCACATCACTGGAGTAAAGGATCTATACAGGTGGTGTTACAATAGTAAGTTGAGTATCTATAGATAATATAGGACCAAATGTTCTGTTTGACAATAAAAGCATCTATTTAGGCATTAGTTACAGTAAAACATTAAATACCTATTAGACCAAGGTTTTGTGGAACTTGTCAATATGTGTAACAGTCAATATGTGTCAATTATCATTACTTTTCTTGCATCAACTATTCAACAGAACACTTATCCTTGCCTGACTTTCTTCTTTCCTTCCCACCTTCCATCTACCTTTCCTTAATTCTCTCCACCATTCTCCCTCCTCTCCTTTCTTCCTTTGTTCATATGGACTATGTAGTATCAACATTTAATAATATAAACTGGTGGTGACCATCGTTAGTAATGCTGCGCTGTATACTTGAAATTACTGAGAGGGTAGATTGTAAGTGTTCACATGCACACACACACACACACACACACACACACACACACACAGAGGAAGTATGTGAGATGATGGATATATTTATTAGTTTGACCGTGGTAATCATTCCATAATGTATATGTACATCAAATTATCACATTGCATACCTTAAATGTACTCAATTTTTATTTGCAATTATACCTCAATAAAGCTGAAAAATAAAACTTTTGAAAGATTAAAAAAATATATATACAAACTGGTAAGAAGTGGAAAAAGTTGTGTATATTGAGTTAAAATGATTTCCCATCTATGTGACTTCATTATTTTGGGTGGACATATTATATTATAAAATTATAGCTATTTAATTTTTAAAATTCTAAACATTTTAATACTAATTTTTGTGCTTAAATCTAAGAGTAAAGATACCAAAATTGAAAATAGTCTTTAAGATCCAGTCTGGGCTTTTGGGATGGTACCAGACCCAAATATTTGAAATAATAGTCATTAAAGATCCAAATCTAATGCAAACCTGATTCCAGCCATGCCCAAGTGGGAGTGTTTTATCCCTTCTAGATATCTGATTCCTTGATGTCTGTGCATTTTCATGTGTTCTAAATATCTGTGGATGTTCAATGAATCAATAAAGGAAACATTGGAACCTTTTAGAATAACTTGCATAACTGACTAATGCTAATTGTTGTTTGTTTAGAAATTATCCCTAAATTATCCAAGAAATATTGCTATTATGAACACACAAAGAAAACACAGATGAACAATCCTTTGCTACAACAACATCCATGTTCAGATGAATTTTATTTTTCAAAACAGAGAGCTAAACATTTTAATGGAAAGGACAATAACCTGTTTACTGAAATATGTAGGGAATTTTCTTCAGGAAATTAATTTTTTGAGTTGGCTAAGTTATCAGAGACAGAAGAAAAGTTGATGATCTATTTGCAGCCATTGGTTGAAATTCATACCATATCTTTCTCACAGTCACTCATTAACAAAAAAACACCACTCACTATTCAAGGTTATAAAAGTAAAAGTTCTTCCATTCGTATGGTCTTAAGAGAGCCTGACAATGACAGATGGTTTGGTTAATTACAAAATTAAACTTTATGCTACTGAGACATAATTTCAGTGAATAATATTTTCCAGACAGAGTTTAATAAGCAGCATGCGGTTGAGTAGCCTTTTGCCCAAAAAAGGGAACCAGGTCTCTGTGACTACCTTCTACATTCAGAGAGCATGAGGGTAGAGGATGTTAACTTGACCACCATAGGAACTAAGTTCCAGTAACCTTATCAGAGTCTAACAGAATGACCCCACCCTAGATGTTGTGAAAGAAGGATTGTTGAAATAGCACCTGGCATTTCACCCTGAACTCCTATAACACTTGCTGATTCACTGACCACAGTAAGGGGAAAGTACACTGGATGTTCAGCAGGCCTTCCTGGGTGAGTCCTGCTAGTAAACATGGACTCATCTGAGAAATCACAGGTTTTAACATTCACACACAGAAACCATGATTTTTTTTTATGTGATAAAGCAAATCAGTTTTTAAATTGTTGAAATGTACAAAAATTAAAACTAGAAATCTATTTGTAAAAGAAATATCGTTTGCAATCATGGATTCTTTTATGGTTATTGTTTATGTATTTCTTACTGAAAAGTAGTTATGAGTATTAGCATCTGGAATGATCAGAAATCTGACTTTTGCTGAACAGATTTTCTCTAGGTAATTTGGGAAGGCTCTGCTTGACTATACTTGACTAACTTGCAAGGGTTAAAGAAAAGAGAAGTCACCCTTGGTGGTGTAGTGGCTAGGCTTCGGTGCTCTCCGTGGCCTGTGTTCAATCCCTGCTCAGGGAACCAAGCAAAAAAAAAAATATATACATATATATAAAAAAAGAGAGAGAGACGTAGGGCTGAGGCCACTAGTTCAGAAACTTTTAGTTTTAAAAAGAATATCTGATCTGAGTAGAACTAAGCAAAACTTTACTTGGATCTTTAAGAAATTAGGAAATTAATAATATATGCATTGATTTCCAAGATTTTATTTTTACTTTTTTATATGTATGTTTTGGAAAAGAGCTACAGCTATACCTTGTATATAAATACTAGACTTATAATAGGACCAAAGTGCACTCTTGTGTTCATGTGTTGCTTGTTTTTCATTAAACAAATAAATAAAAACAACAAAATAAACTGATATAAATTGATGACTGTTTTTACTAAGTCAAAAGCATGGAAAAAGTCAGAATTAACTAGATAATAAATTAACTACCACACAGACAACATTCAAATAATTATCCTATCATGAATATTCTCCTGTTTGATTCCCTAATTATGTTTTTAGTAGTTTTTTTTTAAATATTGGTTACATAATGGTGTAATTATGTCTTTTTCATTTCTATATCACTATAGGAAAACTTAACACAGTGCATATAGCATATTTAATGGAAATTTTTAAAATCAATAAATGATTAGACTCAGACTTCTTAGAAAATGACTGTCAAAATTTAAATAAATTCAACAAATGTTTGCTAATTCTATAAATTATTGTTTAGCTTATAAAATCTACAGATAATATCTATGCTCTGGGAATAAAAAGTAACTATTTTTAACAGTGATAGCACATATTGTGGTCTAAAGGCCTAGGAGCAGAGTTACAAAATGACATTAAATTTATTAGAAAATCATAATGAATGTATAGAAGTCACAATTTCTAAGATTAGAATATCCCTCTATAAGTTAATGGGAGAGTGAATGAGAGAGTGAATCAATATTTATTGTGCCTCTCTTATATGTACTGTACATTATTGCATTTCATCTTAAAGAAATTTATAAGAACTTAAGAAACTAATGATTAGGACAATTGCTGAATGGTTTGGTACAGACAGAATGATACTAAATCTTCCCTATTTGTAAAGACTTCCTTCACTTCAGTATGTTTAATGTTTAAAATAACTACATGGAGGTACAATATAAATACAATAAAATGTGCCCATTACTAAAAAGATGTGTACATATGGAACCACCACCATAATTAATATAAAATGTTTTCATAAAGTTCCTTTATTTCCCAAATTACTCAACCCCTTCTTCCCACTCAACCCAGGAAACCACGTTCTCCTTTTTGTCTCCATATTACTTTGCTTCATCTAGAATTTTGCATCAATAGTATATAGCATATATTCTCTAGTGTCTGGCTAATTTCACTCAGCATAGAAGCTATGAGATTCATCCATGTATTGTAGTATTTATCAGTAGTTCCCTTTTTGTTTTCCCTGAGTTGTAATAAATTTTATTGAGTTCCATTGTATGAGTTTACCACAACATTTTAAAGCATTCATCAGTTGTTAGACATTTGAATTATACCCAGTTTTTGACTGTCATGAATAAAGCTTCTTTGCATATTTATTTAAAGCAAAACAAGTCAGATAGAAAAAAATGAGAACCATATGATTTCACTCATGTGGAATAAAACATTGAAAGCAACAAGAACAAGATATACAAACAAAAACTCATAGACACAAACATCAGTTTAACGGTTATCAGAGAGTAAGAGGGATGGGATTTGTGGTAGAAGAGGTTAAAGGAAGTCAAAGATATGGTGATGGAAGGAGAATTGACTCTGGGTGATGAACACACAGTGTAATATATAGATGATGTGTTATAGAAGTGTGCATTTGTAACCTATATAATTTTACTAACCAATGTTACCTCAATACATGTAATAAAAAATAGATAAATTATTTTTTACTTAAGAAAAAAAAATTATATATATATATATGTTTCCATTTATGTTAAAAATGCAGAAGTAGAATTGCTAAGTCATAAAAAGTATAGGTTTAATTTTTATAAAAAAATTGGCAAACAGCTCTCCAAAATGGATGCACTTCTGGTGCATCTCTGCTTTCATCAGAAATGTATGAGATTTCCAGTTGCTCCACATCATCACTGTTTCAATTATCCGAATTTCATTTTCTATTTTGTTTCTTTTGCTTGTTTGTCTTTAGTATTCTTTTGAGTGTGTAGTAGTTACTCATTTGGTTTTCATTTGCAATTTCTTAATTACTAACAATGTTGAACATATGTCCATGTGCTTATTGTCCATTTGTATTTCTATTTTTGTTTAGTTATTTCTCATACTTTGCTCCTTTAATAGGTTTGTTTCTCTTTTTTATATATCCTAAATACAAAATTTTATCAGATATATACACTGTGAAAATTTGTCTCCAAGTAGTGCTTTTCTTTGCATTTTCTAACAATGTTTTTGAAAAGTAGAATATTTTAATTTTGCTCACACCAATTTATCATTTTTCTCTAATATTAATGTTTTTACTGTAAAGTAAATATTTTTACCATATTTTCTACCAGAGTTTTATAATTAGTTCAGTGATCAATTTTGGGTTAAGTTTTATGTATAGACAAAGAGAAAGATTGATAATTACTTTTTCCCACTTGAGTATCCGGGTTTTCCAGAACCATCTTTTGAATGACTGTTTTGTTGATTGGATTACCTTAGCACCATTGTCAGAAATCAATTGATCTTCTAGATATTGTGTTAAAGGCTATCCATTAACAACATCCTAGTATCTTGATTATGTAGTATTATAGAAAGCTGTTAAACAAGGTTCTATATGTTCTCCAAAATTGTGCTTTTCAAATTGTTTGGATTGTCCTATATTCTTTGCTATTAGAACCAACTTTTCAGTTCACGAACATACAAAATGACTGTCAGGATTGTTATTCGGGTTTTGTTGAATCAATAGAGTAATTTGGAGAGTTGTCATCTTAAAATTTATTCTTTCAATGCTGAAAATATTTATTTATTCAATGTCTTTGTACATTAGTTTTTCAGATATTTTGTTAAATTGTCCCTAATTTTTTCATATATTTGATATTTGAATTGCTATGTTAATACTGATTTTTAAAATTATTCATTGCTAGATTATAGAAATGCAATTCTTTATTTTTTAATTTTGATGTTACATCACATGAGCTCACTAAGTTCTTAGTTTAAGGGGTATTTTTGTAGATTCCTAACTTTTTGTGTGTATGAAAACATGCCTCCTCTAAATAAATACAGTATTTTCTCTTCTGTTCCAATATGTGTTTTCTGTTTTTTTTGTCTTAACTTAATGCACAGGCTCAGGCTTTCAGCACAATAGTTAATACAAGTAGTAAGATGAGGCATTCTTACCTTGTTGCAGTTTTAAAAAGAAAATACATTAATTTCTATACTTCTACTCTGTATAACAGAAATCCTATTAGAAATTGTATTGTGAAAAAAAAAAAAAAAAAAAAAAAAAAAGAAATTGTATTATGGCCTACCATGTAGACTATCTTGGTGAATGTTTCATGTGCACTTGAAAAAATATGCATTCTGGCATTGATTATGAAATTGGTTGTGTTCTATAAATATTGTCATGTTGGTTTTTAATATTATTCACATTTTCTTTAACCTTACTGATTTTATTTTGTTTGTTTGAACTATTAGTATCTAAGAATTATTATTTAATTCAAACACATCCTTAGTGGCTTTTATATTATTATGATCCAATATTTTGATTTTATATAAATTTTTATCTATAGAAAGTAGGAAACATTGATGATGTCTTATATAGTCAATGCTTGTTTAGAGACATAAAATTCTCCAAATTTTTGGCTCATGTTTCATTACATTTTTCACATTCTTTCAAAAGTATTTTTTTTCCTGGTTTTTTTTTTGAGTGGGGTGGTGTTGTCTTTTGTCATAAAAGCTCTTGGTGTTAGTTTGTCTACAAATTCCTAAAATGTAACTTATCTGGGTTTACAGTTTCCCCAGGGCTATTTTAAGAAAGAATTACCAACACAGTGGCTTAAAAGAAAAGAAATTTATCGTTTCACAGTTTTGGTGTCTAAAAGTTTGAAATCAACTTCTCATTGGGGCTATGCTCCCTTTGAAATCTTTAAAGAGTAACGATTTCTTTCTATAGTAGCTTCTTTCTAGCTTCTGTGGTTTACCTGCAATTCTTGGCATTCCTTAGCCTGCAGCTACAAGAATTCAATTTCTGACTCTATTGTCATATGACATTCTCTGCTATGTCTGTTTTGCCTCTTCTTTTTTTTTAGAAGGACACTGGTCATGTTGTATTAAGAGCCCATCTACTCCAAATGACTTCATTTTAATTTAGGTAATTACATCTACAACTATTTTCTTTTTAAAGTAAGTTTACATTCTGAGGTACTGGGTGTTACATAAGACTTCACAATATCTTTTTGGGAACATAATTAAAACCGTAACACTGATTATAGGATTTTGATGAACAATTGTTTTTCACCAATTAGCTTTTTTAAAACTAAAACTTTGGAAGACATGGTCAACTGCTTTCTTGTTTTTATTATTACTACTATAGAAGTCAATTCTTCTTATTTATTTCTAGTTTATCTGAATTTTACTCCCTATGGTTCCTTTTAAGATTATTTTTCTCTGCATTGCCATTCTGCAGTTTCATAATGATTTGTACCAATATGCATTTCTCCATGTTTTTCAACTCACAATTGGATTGGCTTCCTGAACTCAATACTGATTAAATTGTATTAAGTCCGAAAAATCTTTCCACGTATTGTCTTGAAAAATGCCTTTCTCCAGTGGTCGCAACTCCTCTGGAACTCTGGTTAGATATGTTTTAAAATTTCTATGTCTCTCTTTCGTTATTATTCACCTCATGACACATTATCCTCTTTCTCCAAATTACTAAAATTGTCATGTTTCCAGGGCAAAATATGGTACAAATGGGCATAAAATATCAAAATTGTATGTATATATGTATATATTAATGTATGTAACATATAAAAATATATGTGCAATTTTTATAAATAATTGGATTTTCATATATATAAATAATTTTAATTTAATCTTCTGTTTTCTATGGAGCTGTATGGAAGGGGTTTCTATAGACATCTAGTCTACCATATTATAGGAAATAAAAATTCAGGTCTCAAAACCATATGTTTAATGTTAAGTTCAGTTTAATATAAAATAATCAACATAGGAGACATCTGTAATCTAAATAATGACAAAAGAAAAATTATTTTTAACATGATTTAAAAATGTGGTATACAAAGTACAATTGACAGTGAATGAGATCTCTTTTTTGCCCATCAGTAGAAAGAATTTTGATATAAGAAATCTTCACAGGACAAAACTTTGAAACATAAAACTGACTACTTTGAAATATTTATTCAAGCCAACCATACAATAATCATCTTTATATCTTCCCTATCATCTAATATAATCATTTTATTTTTATTTTATTTATTTTATTATAATTATTTTTGTTTTATTTTTTTGGATCTAACCTCTGAATATTGAATATATTATTTGCTCTTTTTCTTTTTGGCTAGTATTTTCTTTTCTTTAGTAAATTCTTGGGAACTATGTATAGGTACTCATCTAGACATCAGAGTAACAAATAGAATATTTTACAACTTTAAATGGAATATTGATAACTGTAATTGCATTTGGAATCCTCTTCTTTGGCTTCTAGGCAAGCTAGCAGTTTTCCTGCTCCTTTCCATTCTGACTTAAAAATAAATTATATTAAGTGTTGGGAAGTGGGATGGCTCTATACACAGCATATTTTAAGTGTCAGTGATACGGAATACAGACAGTTCTTTCATATTTCATTGTCAGTAAGATTAGCTAAGATCCTATGAAGTGATCAATTGATTACATTATAAAATAATTTATTCATGTGAAGTATTATCTAGGCTTTGAAGCTTTCAACCATTGGGGGAAGATAGATAATAGATTTTTCTTACAAGTTGAAATTGTTCTGTGTTTTAAATCTACACATTAAGAGAAATACACTGCATTCAGCATACACTTTTTAAAGTAATTAAGAGCTACTTTGGAGACTGTGAGTTGGTGTTAGAAAAATAAAATATGAATTCTCAGAAGTTAGTATTATCCTTTTCTATTTTATTTTTCTTGTCAATTATAGTATAATTACATATTATTTCTGTATTAATATAATACTAGTTGAGACTCTTCTACAGAATGTACAAAGTTAAAGGAAAGCTTAAAAATTCATATATCATAGTAATTATATATAAAAATAATACACTTTTTATCTTTAGGTTGAATTGCTAACATTAGCATTTAGAAGAGTAAGAAATACATTTTTTTCAGTGCTGCTAATATCTATTTTGATACATGATGGGCTGATAAATTTTGCCCCCACTGTAATATTTTTTTGTAAAATTGGACATATCTGGATATAACCAGTACTGTGTAGTCACATGATTAGATATCACCTTCCCAGCCAGGGCTTGGGGTTTTAATTCTTTCAGCTGAGATCACCTCTTATGGCCATATTCCAAATACTGTCTTTTGTTCTCAGGGTCGTAGTGATGGGCCCAAACTTCATCACCTGTAATGATCTTCTCTAAGAAGTCGTCACCTACTTTTTCAAAAATTTCAAAAAGATTAGTGGAACGTTTTCACTGTTAAGAATTCAGTAACAGCCTGCAGTTAGAACCAAACATCTGAACACTGTTCCATTTTGATGTGCACTGGGTGAAAAATGGAAGCATCTGTATGTTCAAGGTTAAGAAAGATAGAGAGGACATACTATGTAACTACACAGAACTAGTTACATCCAGAAAAGTCTAATGTAATGGAAGATGTTATACTAGAGGCAAAATGTATCAGCCCATCCTCATAATTCCAAAATTAAAACCGATTGATTGGTTATTACTAAATATTTCCATTGAACTATATATATTTAGAGCAATGACCAGTTTATTTTAAAATTACTGAATAATTCAACTTCATTCTGAGGTCTTTTGAACTGAATATTTATTACTAATATCTATAACTTGTGATTTTTGTTAAAATGTTATGCTATGATTTTGTTAATATCAGCAGGAGTTTTTTTTTGTATGAAAGATTGAAAATGTCTACTAACATTGTTTTTAAAATGTCAATAATTGTCACACTTGCCTTATATATACATAGAAAATCTCAAGTATTTGTACTTTCCTGTTTGGTTTTATCAGCCATAAGCAAAGCACTGGAGTCATTTATTTGATGGTTTTTATTATTCTGTTTTAGAGTAATTCAAATAAATTTGTTTTATTTTTTAAAATAATCTGTTATTGTTACAGAATTCATAAATATGTATTGTATAAATTAATGACATTTTGACAAGTAAATATAAAATAAAGTGTAACAAAATATTCTCACTACCCACAAATTATGTCTTCTGATATTTTAGTGCAGTTTTTATATATTTATCTGCAAAACACACAGAGATAGAAATAATATATAACTCTGTTTCTTTTTAACTTTTTAATTTTGTAATAGTTTCAGATCACAGAAAAGTTGCAAAGATGCTATATGTGTATTGTAATCTTGATTTTCCAAATACTGATCTCCATCTTTACATCCATGTGCTTACATTGGCAGCACTGTTCAAACAACTAGGTAAGATGTCATAACTTTGCCAAGCACATGGTGACAAGATTGCAAACTTAATTGTCACATTTTGGGTATGATGACAACTCTGATGGCTATTCCAGAAAAAACTTCCAAAATTGCTTTGAAGGGTGGAGTAGGCACTGGAGTCAGTGCATAGCTTCCCAAGGGGAGAACTTAGAAGTGACCATAGTGATATTCAGCAATGAGGTATGTAGCTCTTTTTCTAGGATAAGTTCATGAAATTAATTGTTCCACCTCCAATATGGTCAACTAATCTATGACAAAGGAGGCAAAAATATACAATGGGGGTAAATACAGTCTCTTCAATAAATGATATTGGGAAAACTGGTCAGGTACATATAAAAGAAAGAAAACTGGATCACTTTATTACACCATATGCAAAACAACAACAACAACACCAAAAAACACAAAAACAAACTTGAAATGGATTAAAGACTTAAATGTAAAATCCAAAACAAACTTGTCATTTTAAAGGGTAGTGGTTAGAATGTCCTTTAACTGGGACTTGTCTGATGTTTTCTCATAATTAGATGGAAGTTAGGTCTATTGGGAAAGAATTGCACTATATGAGGTGGTACATAATCTCAAAATGGCTTATTATATCTGATCATTTGGTTAAGATGGTGTCTGTCAGGTTTGTCCACTGTAAAATTAATCACAACCTAATGATTTTGTTATCAGGGTAATGCAGAACTTGTAAAATGAGCTGAGAAGTGTTACATTCTTTGTCTATTTTCTGCAAGAAATTGTGTACAATTGGTATTATTCATTCAAGGGAAGAATTTACCAATAAAATCCTTTAAGTCTGAAGTTTCATATTTGGGGAAGGATTTTTAACTGTAATTTTATTTTAAAAATAAATACAGAATAATTGATGTTATTTATTCCTTGAGTAAGTTTCAATAGTTTGTGTCTTTCAAGGAATTGGTCTACATATTTCATCTAAATTACCAAATTTATTAACATGATATTCTTCATAATATTTCCTTACTGCTCTTTTACTATTTTGGCTTTTTATCAATCAATGTCTACTCTTTCATTCCCAACATTGATAATGTGTATTTCCCCTATTTTTTAACAGTGTTTTTAGATAATAAATTTAATTGATATTTTCAAGGAATATGCTTTTGAATTTATTAATTATTGGTTTTCCACTTTAAATTCCATTGAATTCTACTCTAATATTTTTATTTTCTTCTTTCTGTTTGCTTTGGTTTAAATTTCACTTTTTGTAATTTCTTAATGTTGAATCTTAAGTTATTTTTAGAGTTTTTTCAGTTTTTAAAACTAAATTTATTGGCATGATTGTGGTGAGGTTATTGATACTGACATTTTATTTTTTCTAGTAATAACATTTAATGTTATTAATTACAATGCTATATATTTTCTATAGACACTAGCTGCATACTTCACATTTTGATATACTGTATTTTCATTTTTACTTATTTCAAAAATATTTAAAATTTCTTTTGAGACTCCTTTGATATGTTAGTTATTTAGTGACATATAATTTAATTTCTAAATTTTATATATTTTCCAGATAACTTTCTGTTATTGAATTCTGAGTTAATTCTATCATAGTCTGAGAGTATACCTCATAGAATTTCTACTCTTTTATGGATCCTCAGGTTTATTTTATGGTGCAGAATGTGGTCTATCTTGGTAAATTTTTCTTCTGCATTTGAAAAATAGAGTAATTTTTTTCTGTTGTTTGATAGAGATTTTAATAAATTTCATTTTACACTAATAAGTTTTATGGCATTGTTGAGCTTTGCTATGCCTTTACTGATTTTTTTGTACTATTATTTATAGGCTGACCAGATGTACAGTTTTAAATGGAACAGAAAACGACAGTGCTGATCCATTTCATATGGTACTTATGGTCAGCCTACTGACACCTTGAATTTAGCCCAGTAGGACTAGGCTGAGCGTATGTGACATTTGCAATGGAACGGTATCATTGTTTTCAGTTCTGTTTAAAATAATATGTCTGGTCAACCTAAATTTACTACTTGCTATGTCAGTTTTCAATAAGGAGTACTGAAGTGTCCAATAATAATTGTGAATCCATCTATTTCTCTCTTCAGTTCTATTAGTTTTTGCTTTATATAGTTTAAATCTCTGTTGTTAGAAGCAATGACATTTAGAGTGGTAAGTCTTAGAAAATTTAATTTTCAACTGTTTCTCTATACCTGCCAATCTTCCTTGCTCTGAAGTCATCTTTGTCTGAATTTAACATAGTTACCCAAGTTTTTGTTTGGTTAATGTTTGCATGATTTATCTCTTTATATTCTTTTATTTTTAATCTATCTTCTATGTTTTTCTGTTTAAAGTAGTTTTGCTATGTCCCCAACACTTACAATTTCCTTTCATTTACTTGTAGTTTAAGTCATTCATATTTAGTAAGTTATTGATATGATTAAATTTAAATATACCATCTTAACTTCTAATTTTATCTATCTCTTTTTTGTGTGTTTACGTTTTTACTCCTTTTTTGTATTAATTTAAGATTTTTAATGATTTTATTTCTTCACTTTTATTGACTTATTTATTCACTTCCTTGAATTTTTCTATTGCTTTCTCTAAAGATGTATAATGCAGATCTTTAATTAAACAAATTCTATTTCACATAATAATATGCCACATTATATGTAGTGTAAAGTTCTCACAATCATGTATTTCTCATCCCCCACCCATTCTTTGTGCTATTTTTTTGTTACACCTTCCATTTTAATTTTAATTATGTTGTAAATACCAATGAATTGCTACTCTTTTTCTTTTACAGAGTAAGATATATGAGGGCAGTCTGGAAAGTATCCAGCCATGTAATATGAAAAATAGAGGCATTTATGGCTTTTTTTTTCAAGACAACCCTTGTACTTTAAAGAAGAGGTCCCAAATTTTTAGGCCACAGACCAATACCAGTTGGTGACCTGTTAGGAAATAGGCCCTGAAGCAGGAGGTGAGTGGCAGGCACATGAGTGAAGCTGCATCTGTATTTATAGTTGTTCCTCATCGTTCACATTACTGCCTGAGCTACACCTCCTGTCAGATCAGCAATGGCGTTAGATTAGTTGGATAATTATTGCATTATATATTACAATGTAATAATAATAAAAATAAAGTTAACAATAAATGTAATGTTCTTAAATCATTCTGAAACCACTCCCACCTCCAGTCTATCAAAAAATTGTGTTACGTGAAACTGGTCCCCAGTGCAGTAAACCTTGGGGCCTGCCAATTCAGAGTAAATAACATGATAAAAAGTGAATTTAATCTTGTCTTCATTTATTCTGTTTTTAGTGCTTTTTATTCTATTATGTAGATTGAGATTTTTAGCTTCATAATTTTTCTGTCTAAACAATTTTCTTGAAAAGTTCTTATAGAATAATTTTGCTGGAAGTATACTTTTGATTTTTGCTTGCTGTGAAAGTCTTTTATTATTTCTTCATTTTTGAAGGATAGTTTTTCTGGGTATAGAATTCTGAGTTGACAGTTTCCTTGGTACTTTAAATTTGTCCATTCTCTCTTGGTTTCCATAGTTTCTAAAAAGAAGACTGTTGAATTATTTTGTTTTCTCTATATATACTACTATTTTTATCCCTTGTTCACTGGTGCCTTTAATATTTTGTTTTTTTGTGTTCAGCAATTTAAATATGTCATGTTGAGGTACAATTTTGTCTTGGATTTTATCTAGGTACATATTCTCTGGGCTTCTTTGATCTGTGGCTTTATGTCTATCAATAAATTTGTAAAATTCTAAGACATCATTTCTTCACGTATTTATTACCCTCTCTTCTTTCTTCTCTGTCTGGGATCAATTGCCTATGTATTAGAATAATGTTCTATTCTGACGTTTTTCTTTTCTTCTCTTCTCTTTTCTCTCTCTTTCCCACTCTGTCTCTCTTTCACTACTTTTTTTTTCTTTGTTTTCTGGTTTGAGTAATTTCTATTGACCTGTCTTCAAGTTTACTGATTCTTACATTGGATTATTTTTGTCTGTTTTGAGTCTTTTTATTAGCTCATTGAAGACATCCTACATCTCTATCACTGTCGTTTTCATTTATACCAATTTCATCTAATTATCTCATAGTTTCCATCTCATCTGATTTTTCATTTGTCCAACTTTCTTTTATATTCTTAATTATTAATCAGTTATTTAAATCAACTTGGTGATACTTTATGATTAATTAATATAATTTGGGAAGGAAACTAGATGACCATTCATGAATAGAGTATGGAAACTTTAAAAAAATCAAATTTAAAAAGCTATCTAAGCAAAGTGGTATCCCTCATATGCCCCAAAATAGCACAAGTAAAAATGAATAAGAAATACAAAGAACATAATAAATTATAAAATAGAAATGGTGTTCAAAAAAGAAGAGTTGAACGTTTACTTGAAATTTAACTGTCTGAGTAGTAAATTTATTTTCTATAGTTTTTAATTGCTTTGAAATGTACAATAAATTCCAAAGTGTATAAAAGAAATTAGACAAAGCATAGTTTATATGTCTAATACCTTGTGGAGTGGTTCCAGGTAATGATGATCTTTAAATTAATTTTCTTACCACCTATTATTTGCTCTAATATTCTTCCTGTTTTCTTTCCATACCACTAATTTACTGAAACAATAGTCTACATATAGACCTTTATTCCTATGAAGCTACTTTAAATTTCAAAAATATCTGTTTAACATATACAATACACACACATTTTTAAAGATGGTTGTATCACTCTATTGATAACAAAACAAAATAAAGTCATGCCATTATGTTGTCGATGGTCTGGAAATGTAGTAAAACTAATCAACACAATCAAGGATACTATGAACAGGGCCTTATAATCTGACTTTGTCCCAATAACTCTGGTGAAAGTGCTTTTTAGTAGATCACCAACAATCTTTCTCTAGAAATCCAATGTTTCTAACTTTCTTTTAACACTGACTTCACTATAACACTCAAAATGTCCAAAAATTTTCATCGTCTTTTCAATGTATTGGAAATGCTTCTATAGTGTCCAAAATTATATTGGTTTAGGATTAAAATACCTGTAATACATATAATAGAATAGCCAAACAAAATATTAAGATATTTATTTGCATGTTGTAAATATGCTTTTTATTGGACAATTGTAAAACTCAGCCACTTTATTTTACTGTCCTTTTTTCTTCTTTTTTTTTTTGTTCTTTTTTTATTTTTGCTGTTACATTTTAAAATTTTGCTATCACATTAATATTAGCAATGAGGAAAGTATAGAAGGAATAACTTTTTTACAACAGCTTTCAGTGCTAAGAAGTGCCTTCAGGCAGATATTGTGTGGAATGACTTTTTAAAACCTTCCTATACGTAAAACGTTGTATATGAGTATATACTTACGTAAACATTGAATATTAGATTTTTTCTTAGGATGGTTGTATCCTTTCATAAAGACTTTTTGCTATAAGTTAACTTTAAAATTTTATTTTGCAAAGAAGATTGTGCAAGTAGATTCATAGATTTGGTGAATATTATTTGATGTTCAATTGTATCATGTAGACACACTGTATGGTAAGTATGACTGTATATACATAGAAATGACTTGAAAGATTCATCATAAAACCATCATTTGTCTTGCATTGGGACAAAAAAAGACTTGACTTGTTTATAAAATAGTGCTTCTCAAACTTTTTTTATATCTCCCTGAGGAAGCTTTTATAATATATTTTCCTAATTCCTCATCCCACAAAATTTCAATAACACAAAATACTATATATCTACTTATGTAATGTGGCCTTTGGAGGCCTACAAAGAATTGCAATATCTGAAGATTTTTATACCTGACAATCCAAATTTTTGTTTCCTACCACCCTGACTAGAATGCATTGTATCTAACAGGCATGTTCAGTCTGCATCCCAAAATGGCTTTGAATGTGGCCCAAAACAAATTCTTAAAACATTATGAGACTTTTTGTGCATGTGACCTCTTTTTTAGCTCATCAGCATGACACTATTTATTTGTGGCCCAAGACAATTCTTCTTTCATTGTGGCCTAGGGAAGTCAAAAGGTTGAACACCACTGGTCAATAATATCAACTCATCATGGTGACTTTATTATATATTTTTTCTACTTTATTTCAATTAAGAAAATTTGTGTAAAAATTATAGAAATATTTTAAATTCTAAATAGAATAAATTCCTTGTTAACTGGAACTTAAGCTATCAGCACTTTTATGCAACTGGCAAAAAAATCAAAGGAATAATACTACATTAATCTGGCATGGGTTCTAGTTAACTGAGAGTCTACTATATCTGTATTCTAAATTTTATTATTATATTATTATCTTTATACTTTCACAATAATTTAGTTTTATGTTAAAGATAGTTTAGTTATGCAGTATCATGCCATAATTGTGTGGCACTAAAATATTAATAGAATACAAAGTAAAAAAAAAAAAAAAAAAAAAAAAAAAAAAAAAAAAAAAAAAAAAAAAAAAAAAAAAAAAAAAAAAATATATATATATATATATATATATATATATATATATATATATATATATATATAAAACTTCTTTCCTTACAATGTAGCTTGGGGTTCATTGCAATCATAACTTGTGAAGAAATCAGTTACATGGCATGGGAAACAGATTACGTAAAAAAGGTAAGCTTCATATCAATGGAAGTAGAAGAGGTATTAAATAAATGATGGAAAGCAAAAAAAAAAAAATAAGTTACCAATAGGATAGTCCTAACAGAGATACTTAATGATAAACTCATTATGCAGAAATGACTACAGTGCTTTCTGGAAAAGGTATATTCTTGATATAATCGTAAAATTGTAATCATATGATCACTACATCTGGAAAATAACAGTCAAAATTAAACTGACCTTCGTCTGGATACTGCAATTTTTACATGGCTCTGTCAAATGTCAGCCTTCTCTCTCCCTCACCAATTTCAAAATGTTTCACTATGATTTCAAACAGTGAATCATCCCACCCTGTGCCAACCATCTGTTTTGTGTGCCCCCTCCTTGACTCAAATTAGATGATGGAGGGCAGGGCAGGTTCTCAAGAGCAGCCATTAACACTAGAAGAAGAAAGGTTCTGGCAGAAGACTTTCCTTTGGAAATTATGGACCATTGAAAGTGTCAAGAAAAAACTTACAGACACAGCACTGAAAAGTAAAATAAAACTATGCACAAGGCAAGTGTGGAAAAAATATTAAAAGATAAAAAGATTAGTTAATTAATATAAAAATAAATTATAAAACAAAGTTAAGAAATTTTAAGATAACAAAAGCAAAAATGGGTGAAACTATGTCTGAAAAAAATGATAAGAATATCAAGAAAGAATGTATGTATGACAGAAAATGATGTCTTTATGAAAAAATACTACTTCTTCCATATTTAAATATGCTCTGTAGACTATGATTCATATTTGTGAAAAGATGAGAAATTTAAAAATAATTTTCTATCAATTTATTTTGTATTGATTATGTTTGAAAATATGAGAAAATAATCCAGTGGATTTATAGACGTGAGATAAAGGACATATTTTAGAAAAATTCTTCCAGACACCATGAAAGGACAAAATTTAGCAAATAATTCATTTTTCTGGTAAAAATTCCCCATATCCATTTTGTCTGAAAGAATGAATACCTTAAATCTAAATGAAGAGTGTGAAAGAACTAGAAAAATATAGGCTCTTTGCTTTTTCTTTGTATGCGATGTTTATTAATTTAGTTGATTTATTAAAGATTTCTCAAAAGTAGACAAGTAGACAATTTTTAGCAAAATATTATCCAAATAACACAAAATATCAATTTCTCTTATCTTATTATATTATTATAATATAAAATAACATACCTTATGATATAAACAGAATTTTATCATGAAATATCAATTAAAACTTAATTGTACATTCCTTAAGATGTTTTCATTAATTATTTGTAAGATTACTTTCCATTCATCTAATGCAGGGGTGTCCAATCTTTTGGCTTCCCTGGGTCTGGGTCACATTGGAAGAATTGTCTTGGACCCCATGTAAAGTGAATTAACACTAATGATAGTTGATAAACTAAAAAAAAAAAAAAAAAGGTCACCAAAAACATTTCATAATATTTTAAGAAAGTTTACGAATTATTGTTGGGCTGCACTCAAAGCATCCTGGGCCACCAGTGGCCCGCGGGCTGTGGGTTGGAAAACTTTGGCTAATGTACCTGCTTTGTTAATTAAAAAAAAAATCAGAACATACTAGAATTTTGACTGTTGCATTTTACTACACTTTGAGTAGTTGAATGACAAAAAGAAATTAAGGCTCTGTAATCTCACACTCAATAATCAATCTATTGCTTCTGTTCCCAAGTGGTGGTATGCATACCCCCAGGAGTATATGCTGGGCTCTTCAGGAGTATATGGAAAATAATCAGTAATGATGACAAAACAAAGAAAAAAATGCAAAATATTAGTTATGGAACAATAGGTATTAAGTTCCAGTCCCCGTTAATGGAGACACTTCAAAATTAAATCACATTAACAAACGATGACTGGTGAGGGTGTGGCTATGAACCCTTCCCCCAAATGGCTCTTCTACCAATCATTGCACACAGTTTCAGAATAATCAATTTGCTACATTTCTAGAACTTCCCCAAGCATATAAATATATCTGTAGCCAGGTTGATCAGTTTAGTTATTGACTGAGTAAAATTAAGTGTGTTGTCTCAAATTGTGATTCTTTTCAAGTATTTTTTTAATGTTTAAATACTTGATCATCATGACCAATATTTAACTGTGTTACAAATATTGTAAAATTAAATCTGTGGGCTGTACTTTTAGTGTAGTAATTTTTATTTCTAACTTACTACCTCATTTTTACTATTTTACAGTGAGGTAAATACTGAATGTAAGTGTCAATATTTAAAAACGGCTGTTTAAAAAACAAGGGGTACAATTTATAGAGATGGGCTTAAAAGGGTACACAAGTGGAAAAATGTTGGGGACCACTGCTCTATTGTCATGTCATGCAGTCTCTTCCTTAAAAATGAATCCTGACTTTGACCACTCCTTATCATTGCCAATATCAACCAAGCCCCTATCAAGTCTTCTGAACTACTGAAGTGATCTCTCCTCTTCACGGGTTCTCCCTGCTTCCTCATTTGTTTCTCATTAGCAATTCTTTACACATATGTCAGAGTTACAGTTACCTTTTAAAACCATAAATCATTATATCATTCTCCACTGATCACAACTGTCCAATGACTTACCATCAGTCTTGGAAGAAAACTCAAAGCTTTTTCTGTGGCCCATCTGCTCCCTTGCCCATCTATGCAATCACTTTTTCTATTGATCCTGATCCTTCACTTTGCTCTAATCACACTAGCCTTTATGCCTTTCCTACCTAGAGACTTTTTCTTTTCTTCTTTCTTCTGCTTAGAAATCTCTTCTCTCAGACCTTTTTGTAGAGCTGGCTGTATCAATTTTGTCAGACCCTTCCCAGATGTCTATTTCCTTAACAACGACAAAAGCTTTCCTTGCCTGTCAAAAGTAGGCTACTTTTTTCTCATTAATTTCTCTCATAAAATTAATCAATATTGAAAACTACATTTATATATTTACTTTGCTGGTTTAATTTTAGTTTTCTTTGCCAGAATATAAATTCTTAAAAATAAAGACATTCACTGTCTTGTTTATTAACTGTATTTCCAAATTTCTAACAATAGCCTGGTACAGAGTAAGAATATGATAAATACTTCTGGAATAAAATAATGAAGAAATGAATTTTGGATCTTACCTTAAATTCTTTATTGTCTTATACAAAATACTCAATATGCTAATTTAAACTACCCTCATCTATCATTTTGTCTTCTCATTTTGTTAAACATTATAATAATTTTTGTTTATGATTCCCAAATTTTCTTCTCTAAAACTGGTTCTTTCCCTTAGGCTTGATAAATTATACATTTATTTAGCAAATTGCATTTACTAACTTCATGTCACTGTTGAAAATGCCTTAGTAAGGAAAGAAAGAGACCAAATAATGTGATGGAACGAAACTACTTGTCCTTAAGAAGCTTTTAGTCTAGTAGTATGATAGATTATATAGTTATAGAAATATAGCTACTTCTTAAGGAAAAGTTTGATATTAAAGAAGTAAAAGTCATTTCCCAATATGATAGTCCAGGATGTTTTCATAAAGGAGGTGGCCTTTGAGAATTTTTTGATTCAGGCGAAGGGAGAGAAGAATACGGTATTTTAAAAGGAAACACCACAAGCAAAGGCATCTAGGCTTAAGATTTTGTTAGTGAATGTTAAGCACTATGTATGAGTGGAGCAAGGATTCATAAAAAGGAATTATGGAGATAAAACTTGAGAAATAGTTAAGAGCTCTGTTTTGAAAGGTGCTTTAAATTGTGGTAAGGAACATACATTCTTTAATGATGAAAGGTTAAAACAGAAGAACATTATCAATACAGTGAATTTTTTTATTTTTTTATTTTTTAGTCTTTAGAACACTGTGCAAAATGTATTAGAAACAGATAAGGTTAGAATCAAGGCAGCTTTGGGGAGATAATTTTTAAATTTAATACATTGTAATGATGACTCAGATGGTGAAAACAGGAAAGACAGGTGAGAAAGAGATCTGAGGATTTTTATTTCATGTATCCTGGGAAGGCTGATTCTGAACTATGCCATTTCTACAGCCCCTTCTACAAAACCATGCAGACAGCTCACTGTTAAGGGACCAAGAACTAAGCAATCATCTGATGTGGGATGTGACCCTGCTCTCTCTGTCTAAAGTTCATTGGACCAAATAGCCATCGGACCCCATGGCAGACTCTCGCTGGATGTGACAGTGGTTGTATGCGAGATGTGAGGCAGCTTGAAATGAAGGATCTTTACAAATGTGGGTGATGGACAGTAATTGTACTAATCAGATTTTTCTCTCAGGGGAATATGAATCCAAGTTACACATGGCAAGAATCTAATAACATATACTGAGACGACAAGGTATCATGAACTTTTAGTAAGTCAAAGCTACGAGTACAGCCACAAAGGGTAAGGGGAAACTAGGATAATAAGCAAAAATATAACAGATAATTGGTGGTGGCAAAAGCAGAAGGAGAAGCTCGTTGATGATTTAAATTAGTGTCAGAGCATTTTTTTCAGGTATCTCTTTGCTGTTTGTGTGTCTTCATGAAAAAAGTGTCTGTTCAGGTTCTCTGCCCGTTTTCAATTGGACTGTTTGTGTTTTTGTTGTTGAGTTGTGTGAGTTCTTTATAGATTTTGGATATGATCAGAGGTGTTGTCCACAAATACCTTCTCTTTGTTTTGTTGATGGTGTCTTTTGCTGTGCAGAAGCTTTGATACAGTCTCATTTATTTATTTTTGCTTTTACTTCCCTTGTCTTTGAGTTCAAATTCATAAAATTCTGTATGAATCCAAGGTTGATAAGTGTAGTACCTATGCTTTCTTCTATGCAATTTATTGTTTCAGGTCTTATGTTTAAGTCTTTGACCAATTTGGAGTTAATTTTGGTGTATGGTGACAGATAGAAGTCTAGTTTCATTCTTTTGCATGTATCTTTCCAAATTTCCTAGCACCATTTATTGAAAAGGCTTTCCTTCCTCTATTGTATGTTTTTGGATCCTTTGTCAAAACTTATTTGCCCATATACATGTGGATTTATTTCTAGGTTCAGTTATATTCCATTGGTCTGTCTGTCTGTTTTTCTGACAATGAATCTTGAAATTATCATGCTAGGTAAAGTAAGTCAGACAGAAAATGTAAAAAATTATATGATTTTACTCAAATGTGGGATATAAAACTGAAAACGACAAGAAAACAAGACAAACAAATAAAAGCTTGTAGACACAGACAACAATGCAATGGTTACCAGAGAGTTAAGGGGCAAAGAGGGTCATTGAAGAAGAAAGTAAAAGGGGGCAAATATATGGTGGTGGAAGGAGAACTCACTCTGGGTGGTAAAGACATAACGCAACACACAGATGATGCACTTACAATTGTACATCTGAAACCTATGTAATTGTACTGACCAATGTTACTCCAATAAATTTAATAAACATTCATTCATTCAGAATAAATAAATTAGTGTCAGGGATGCCAAATGCTCAAGAAAAACGGGCTACCCTAACTTATATCCAAATCAACTGCTAGAAAACTGTAAGAATCGTTCTGTCGTTTTTATTCTTCTCATGAAGTGCCTTCTGCATAATTTTCCAGGTTCTCTTGAGAACTGGCTATGTGAGTGAGATTCCTGAGTCTTTCCTTTTGTCCTTCCTTCCTTCCCTCCTTCCTTTCCTTCTTTCCTTCCTTCCTTCCTCCCTTCTTTCCTCTCGCCCTTGGTCCCTCCCTTTTTTCCCCTTTCTTGTGTTCCTTTTTCTCCTTTGTCTATCTCTTTTCTTATTTCCTATGTAACTATTTAAAATAAAATTTTTTATTGTGTAATAATGTAAACAAAAAAATCTAAAGCAACACATCATAAACACAAGTTTAAGATGATCTATGTAAAATATACACACACACATATATAAAACACAAATAAAAAACAAACATAAACGAAATCAGCTCTAAATAAATACTGATTAATTATAATTGTGCTATTAAGTTTTTTAGGGTGAGTTTGGACCTTATACTTTATAAAGTAATATTTCCTCAACAAATATCTGTTAAGTATTTGCTTAGTGATCCTAATGAGCACTGGTTAACCTAAAAACTATCTTCTCTATGTGAAAGAATAAATGATATTTTGGTATTGTTTCAGTTATCTGTGCTAACTAGTAAACTCAGCAGTGAAAAAGAACAATTAATTAAGTCTTATTTCTCACAGTACCAGAGGCTGACTGTGCTCAGCTACGTAGTTCTTGCTGAGGGTTTTGTGTGTTTGCAGTCGGTGGTGGCTGGGGCTGTAGTCATCTTGGAGGTTTGTATATTCATTTGTCTGGAATGAAAAGATCTAAAACTAAAATAGATGTAGATGGACTTCTATTTCTACATGGCATCTTTAACATAGAAGCTTGAGGAGAGCCCAACTTCTTATGTGGCATCTTCAAACTCCAAAGGCAGGTGTCCCAAGACAGAGATCCAGATAGAAGGGAGCTTACTTCCTAACCACAGTAAGGCACTAAGGTGAGCTCTTATTCAAGAAGAGGCTGCCTCTTGATAGGAAAAGTATAAAAGAACATATGGACTTGTTAATCACATTATATAATATCAAATTATATAATAGGCATCAAGCTAGACAAGAAGGTGCAGCCAATCCAGGTCACCTGGAACTTAGGTGTTTCCAAGAACGGAGAACTTTCATTGCTAAAACTGGGAAAACCCTGGATGAACTCCGAAGAGCTGAGCACTGACAATTACGCAGAAAATGGGGAAGTGAGGTAAAGAAATATTAAATAAAATCCTTATTACGCAAATTTACATAAGATGTAACAAATATGTCTCATAGAATACTACAAAGAAGAAATACTTTATGAAAGAATGATTCCTAGTCAAATAAAAGTGGCAATCTTCAATAGCATTGTCTCTTGCTGAGAGACTTAGATAATGCGTTCCAGCAGCACACACCTATCTTTATCAGATATTTTTCACATAAAACTTGAGTGGATCACATTTGAAAAATGATGAACTAAATACATGCAAACAATGCTATAAAAGTGTCTATTTCTGTATATACAAAGACATTAACATGGAGACACCTTTAAGGATCAGAAAATGTTTGAGATTAAAAAGCATGATGTAGTTGAAAATGCAGGCTTAGTGTTTGTTCTAGCTTACTAATTTGATCTTAGGTATATGAAAATTCCATTAGTTCAGGTAAAGATTGAAATACATAATTAAGTCATGAATTTACAGAAATAGAGCCAATTTTCTTTTAAATAAAATAAAGTAACAGACACCCAAGTTGAAATTATCTGGCTAAATGTCTGTGCGGGGAAGTTCACACATCCTCCTCACTTTCTGCTTCACTCTAATCAGAACCATTAGTCCTCTCATTCTTTTGAATATCAAATTCACCTGCAGTGGAAAAACAAGAATGCTACAGTTTTTATAGCAAAAAAACACAAAATATAGTTTGAAAGTCACTTTATTCATTAAATAAAAACAAGTCAGGTTTAATAATTTTCTAGATATGTATTTTGAAATTTGTTAATAAAATTTTAAAAATCATTTTTAAAACACAATATGATACAAGTTTTTAGGGAAAGTAGCTAAGACTCCTATGGTTTTCCTTTCTTTTTAGTGCAGGGAGGTGTGGCCTTAAAGTTCTTAAATGAACCAAAATCTTCAAGTTAGCAATCCTGAAATTGAAATGCGATACAATGTCCTAAAAAGCATCCAAGAGTGGATCGTTCACTGATGTGGGGGTCTAGTTTTTCAACTAAGCCATGTGAGATGAGGAAACATAAATCTCTCAGAACTTCAGATTTCTCATCTATAAAGAAAGATTCCTTTTATGCCAACTTTTGAAGTTACTATATGAATAAAATGATCTGTAGTATATATGAAAAAAATTGGAAAATAAAATTTGAGTCTATGTTAATGCTATGAAAAGAAATTTATATTAAGAAAGCATACCATTTCTTCTGATCATAATTACCAGTTATAAAGTACTTTCTCAGTGCCTTGTTTTATACTAAGCACTCAGTTACTCTGTTCTAATAGATGTTCTGTGAGAGGGATATTATTTCCATTTACAGATGAGAAAACTGGTGAATCAAAGGTAGAAAGTCATTTCTCAAGATCACACTCTAAGTTAGGAGGAATAAATGTGCCTGTTCTCTATCTATTATGTTACATAGTGCCCCAGTCATCATGGAGATTTGATTTCACCTTTGATTTTAAGTTCTTGGAGACATAGTATAACAGGCCCAAAAAGTATTCTTATGCAACAGTGGTAGGTATTTATATTAGATAATATGACTGTATTAAGAAAGGCTTTCTTTTCATTGAACACAACGATTTGTTAGTGTCCATATTGGACACTAGCAAACACTATTTTGCAAACACTGTTGCATATATTTCACTCAACAATTAGCCAATTAAAAAATACTCTCATTTTACATATGAAGAGACTAAGACTCAGACTGGCTAAAACTTGTCTAAAGAGGTGGTAACAATTTAGTGTCAGAACTAGAGATAAAGTTTCGTTCTGTTTATCTTCCAATTCCAAATTCTTGATGATGCGATACACTGCATTCTACTCTCTGTACAACATTTGAGGAACATATTTCAAATGAGTTATCAAAATTATAGGTAAAAGTTCTTTAAGTACACTGAGCTAGAAACAACAGCAGCAGTGGCAGCAGCAGCAGCAGCAACAACAACAGCAACAACAACATTGATTGAGCAAATATTGTGAGTATAAAACCTTGGGAAGCTAAACATCCCTTCACGCTTTCTTAGCAATTCACAACAGGCCCATCAGCAACTGTCAGTCAGTAAAGACCCACTAAAATCAATTGATGTAAAAAGAGTTTATCCTCATCAAAAGGAGCTATTTCAAATTTCCATACCTAAACTTAATGCTAGGACTTATTTTGTCTAATGATTGCTATTCTAACACTTCTATTTTGTCTTCTATTATCACAAGTACTACTTGGAGCAAAGGAACAAATGGATGAGAAGGTCAATTGTACACTGCAGTATTTATGATTTTTTATTTCATTGGCCTTCCTAAAAGTATACTTCCCCTATCTGCAGTTACTCTTTTGGTATGGCTTGCCAGACCAATACATTTTACATAAGATATAAGATATTAGTCAAATGAACTAAAAGAATATTGATTAATTTATTTGCACACGTATTTTTGGAAAACACAGGTTTGGTTTATATTAAGGTGAGTCAAAAATAGGAAAAATGTTTTCCACCAAAAAAACATATATATAAGAAGAAAGAGAAAAACTTTATTCTCACGCCTTAAATGATGCCCACTGTATTCACAGTATGACACTAGTAGACACTGTGCCTACTACATTTTATGCTAGAGAAAAACAGTACAACTTGCTTGGTGTAACCAGAACAGAGCCTTCAGAATATAACCTGTGGAAAACGAGAACAAAATGTCTACCTAGGGGAGATGTTGGGGCAAGAAGTGGCAAGGTATTGAAGGCAATTTTTGTAGGCAATACATTTTTGTTCTGTTTTCTCCTACTCTAAGAATGTTAAGAAATAATACTACCATTCATTAAATTAAAAGCCTGTGACATTCCAAAGAAATCTATGAATTGGGTGTTACTGTTTAATAATGCCAATTTTACTGAAGAAAATTTAAAGTTTAGAAAAGTTAAGGAATCTTACCAAGGTCACACAGCTAATATTAATTCTGAGACTTGAAATTTTATCTGGCATTGATTTTTCTACTAAATCTTTTCGAAAGGATTCAGACATTGTAAATTAAATTAACAACTGCTCTTAGAATGCTCTAACTGCATATATGCATGCAAATAGGAAATTCATTGTGTGTGTGTGTGTGTATGTGTGTGTGTGGTTTCATATTGTTTTTGTATATGTTAAAGAGCAGAAGTGCCCTGTGTTCTTCTTCCGTGGAATCCTGGCGTCAGAGAAGTGGGAAAGTATGTGCTCCATTTCACAGCCTAGCATTTAGAAGCCTTTTTGCATACGAAAATGGGTCATGAGTGTGGGTAGTAAGCTCTCTGCTAATTGCTTATGCTTCTTAGAGTTTCCTACAATTTGAAAATGCATATCAATAAAATAACTCAAATGATCAAATTTGTATTTCCAGCTATGTACAGAGAGATATCTGTGCCTTGATAAAACAAATTTAATGAAATAATACATTTCTGGAAATAATTGTCATATAGAGCTAAAGTGGAACTTCTATAGCAGTCTCAATAAAATCACTGTGTTGATAGATATCACAGTCCAGGTTTCTCTGTACATCAATTCTTAAAGCTTCCTCAATACCAATCTCTAGCACTATCTTCAATCGTAACTGATAAGTGTAAAAAGCATGACTTCTGATGCTATTAAATCACATCTTTTGATTGTTTATTTTGATTCCCATTATTTTTTTAAATGTACACTTTGGCGTCTTATCCTTAACTCAGAATCTTTTTCAGTGGATTTTGATATCATGCTAAAGAAGTATCTTGGCTACATAAGGAGACTTAAGGGGGAAACATCTGTAGACCATTTTGGCAAGCTTCCTCATCTAGTTCTCCTTCCTAACAATAGTGGACCCTGGTATAGGCGAGCAGAATTTTGCAACGCCCAAAATATATCTCTTGAGCATAAGGATTATTTCAGGCTGATTATTTTTTAAGAAACAAAAGGCTCAGAAGGAACTTTTAATCCTCTTCACTCCTTAACTGCCTAAAATAATTTAGATAAAGGACCTGGTCCAGGAAGAACTTTATCACCAGAGATTTCTATTATACAAAGAATGTGAACTAGGTGTAAAAGGGAAAATTCAGCAGAGCTTGTAAATCAAAGTCTCTTTGTATCTCATTGTCTCCGCATGGCATAGCAAACATTTGTTTACCAAACATTTGTTTTCCATTTCCAGGTGAGTTGTTTTACTCTCTTTTGAAGTACTATTACTCTTTTCTTTAGTTCAGAATGTCATAAAAGACACATGTGCCTGCTATCTTTAAGTCTCGTATTCTTATGGAGCCCCTGTGCATATGAAATTAAATTTAATTTTCTCCTGTTAACCTGTTGTTACTGGAAAATGGGGTGCCCTCGTTGGCGCGAAGTCGATCTCCAGATCCTTGTATCTCGATCAAAGTATTGAATGAGACACAACACAAAGTATAGAGGTGAAACAAAGAGATAGTTTATTGAAGAGAAAGTACACTCCAAAGAGGTAGGAGCAGCCTCGAGCAAAGAGAGTGGCTCAAGAGCCCCGATTAAGAAGGCTTTTATATTTTTATTTTCTTCCATGTCTTCAGGGGAGACACCTCTGGGCGTGGAGTTTCTTGATTGACAGGTTTGATTGACAAGGGGCTTATACATAACGCCTTCTGACTGCACATGCCCTTTCCCAGAGTTCAGTCTGTTGTAATGATATTAATGAACTTCCGGGCATATGTATGACATTACAATGATGGTATAATGAGGCCCAGGTGAGATGAAGGTCATTGTAACTCTCACTGCGCAGGCTTAGGAACTGGCCCAAACTGGTGGGCTTCTTGGGCCCTCTGACTCCCCTTGTATTTGCCTGGAACTTCCTCCTGTGGGCAGGGATTGCTAGTGAAAAGGTGGTATCCAGGTGGTGACTATTCTACCGGAGTGAGTCTCACGGAAGTGGTCCCAAGATTCCCCCTATTCTATCTGCCTTCCTCACATTCTCTTGAGAGAATGCGATCTCCACAAATCTCCATAAGGGTCTGGAGGTCTCATCTTCTGTATCTGCTTCCTGCTGAATGTGGTCGTTGTCCATACCTATCGAGGATTCATGTTGTTCTTGCCTTATCTATTCTAAATGGGGGAAGGGGTCTCGAGATCCACCTGGGAGACTGTGTTGATTTCTTCAGTCAGGAAGGGCTCCAAGCCTTGCCAGGTGGCATTTGCATCCCAATGGCCCCTAGATAAGGAGAACCAGACCCAGTTAGTAAGTTCAAAAGCATTGGGAGGAAAGGTAGGCCTCAACACCACCATTGCAGGGTGGCTGCATGACAGAAGATTTGTTTTAACCTTTTGGAGTCTTCATCCTGCTGATTTTGGTCTCCACAGGCCACCCAGGTGCCACCACCTATCCGGGAATGCCCTGGGGATGATACAATTAACAAACACAGATTCACAGTCACACGGATGATTAGGTAAAATCTAGCACACCCAGCTAAGTAAAGTTTTATTATCACATACGACAAATTTTAGGATGGCTACCCAGGGCTGGGGACAGACTTTTAGAAATACAATTAGCAAACACAAGTTACAAGTTCTCTGAATGATTAGCTCAGACCAGGGCAAAGGACATCTAGGAGAGACAGGGTAAAAGCCTGTTGTTTAAGTCTGTTGTTTAATGGGGTAATTGTCTAAAGCAGGAGGAAGGATGAAGACATTCTATGATTCAAGTTAGGATCAATCTGTTGTTTAAGGTAGAGTTAAAGGAAAACTGATTGAGAAGGTGTTTAAGGCCATGGATTAGGGAAAGGGGGAAACTGAGAGCTAAGGAACTAGGGAAGGGGAGTCTATAGTGAGGTGGGGGGAGGGCTGTCTTGCTTGGCCCATATCACTGTCTCATGTCAATTTAATTCTTATACCAGCTGAAAGAATGTAGAAAAGTGGAGGGATTTTTTTTTTCCTCCCTAACACTGTTCTTTACTGATGAATGACCATGGGTCCAAATGAAAGGCCCTTTCAATAAAAGGTAAGCCTTATGGATCAGGAAACTATATAGATGATAAAGAACTGTACACCTGAAACCTATGTAATTTTACTAACCAATGTCACCCCAATAAATTTAATTTTAAAAAAAGGAAATAATATTAAGTGCCCAATAGCCTATATCATTTTAGGATGTAACTGTAGATTATTTTCCCCTTATACAGCAGGATGCTGTAGGGAAATTAGACAAATACATATCTAACTGATTATTAACAAATACCCATGACAGAGCACTGGCCACGAGAAAAACCCAAGCTCAGCTCCCATGACCATTCACTTCATAGAACAAAAACAACTCTATTTCCATAGTCTGCACTGACCTGCACAAGAGGATTTCATCCTTGAGGTCCTCTTCTCTATTCTAGCCCTGGGCACTCTCATCCAGTTCCAGTTTCAATGATCACCTCTGTGAGAATGGTGCTTGCCACTACCCAATCTTGTTCCTATGTATTTATTTAAAATCTTAAATTCTTTTGAAAATTAAGCCTGCCATCATTCCACTGTCTCCATCATTGTTCGTCCTTGTCATCTACTGGCTTCTGGGTGTCCTTGAAGACATTATTAATCAGGTCACAGTTTCGATCTCTATCCTGACTCATATGATCATCTGAGTCATTATTGCCCAGTATCACATCCTTTAATAACATTTACCTCTTAAACTAATCTTTAAAACAAACTCACCATTTGGAAAAATTTCAAATGCTACTCCCAAACTACCACCTTTAAGATGATTGAAAACAAAATCTAGGTCAAAAAGTTTTTTGGAAGTCTTCAAAAGATTTCTAACAGGATCATAAGTTTAGAGTAAAACGCATCCCTCACTGCCGAACAACACATTTATTTCTTTATTTTCACCTTTCTAGGCACATTCTAATGCCCCTTGGCCTTGGCTTCTTTCAAACTGACTTCTCCAATGTTCTACTGTAAATGTCTCATTCAAGACTCTGTTTCCATTTAAGCCCATTTATTCAGTTCTCTACCTCCCATTAAGTTGTTCCTATTTTATAAGAATTGTGCTCACAGCTATAGCACTATGCTTGAGCATTCTAGAACTGTCTGTGGACTTAATATTTATTTGGAGGAAGATTCCTTCTTGCCACACCATCAGTATCACAAAGGATACTGATGCCTGGTAAAGCCTACTCTGCCCAGCCCTGCACCATGCACATTTATTATGCCATTTAGTCCTCATGCACACCTTCCAGATTGACATCATTATCCCCAATTTAAAGAAGTGGAAATGGAGAGGTTAAGTGTTTTTCCCATAAAATCAGAATTAGCAAGTGATAGAATTAGAAATTGAGCTTAACAATTCCATCCCCAAATATAAAATAATTGATCTGGTTCCCTTCTGTGGAAACCACAGCCTGGATGTAAGCCTAGTTATAATGTATGCCTTCCATCTACCTCAGAACACCATTTTAAGGGAAGTACTGATTCCTCTTTTATATATTAGGAAACTGAAGCACGGAGACATTAAGTAACCTTACAGATCCGTGCAGTCAAGTATACGCTTCAAGTATACGTTAAATCGCATAAGTAAAAGATGGAACGCAAAAGGCACAGGTTTTGGTTCCCTGGATTTTCTGAGTAAAATCTCACAGGTATAGGAAATAGGCTTCTATGGACAATTGCCTACAGAGGGTGATTTATTCACTGAAATTCCCGATGAGCTAATACCATGTGAGCAAGAGCTTTGAACTTCATATTGCCACAGATTCATTTTGATATTATTTATTTAGGGCAGTCAGTGTTCACTGTTCTCCTTCCAGAGAGATTGACTTCAGGTTGTAAAGGACCCAGTAGCCCTCTCCCTAGGCAGTGTCCAGAGATGTACCTGATACTTCGTAAAGCACTCTATATAAGAGATGCAACATCAGGCATGTGATTTTAAGTGACAGAATTATAATCTAATCTAATGGACCCATGAAAAATAATCATCATAAAAATTTATTCAAAATTCTACCTCAGGATACATACTCTTGTTTCATAATTATAAGTCAATTTTCAAAAGTAATGGACACAGTATGAGAGCTAGACTATATCTGTAGTATGTAATTTAGGAAAGCTGAAAACACACGGGTAATCCCCTCCTTAAAATAGGATAGAGAATTACGAGGCACAGAGGAAGAGTTCATGGTACCAAAGATCAAATAGGTTCACTTGATTTGTTTGTTTGTTTGTTTGTTTGTTTGTTTGAAAATAGACCCAATTCTCAGAAACAGAAAATAACTTTTGTCAAAAACCTTTCCCCTAAACTGGTGACTTTCATTGACACACACTTGTCAGGGCCTAACACACCAGACAGAAAAATTTGTAGATTATTTTTCAATTGATAATATTAGTTTTCACCCTACCGGTTTATAAGGGGTATAGGAGGTATGAGTTTACATAGCTATAGAAATCTGCTTTTCAGAAATTGCATTAATAATAGACGGGTAACTGAATGAAGGGCAGATTTCAGAATAGCTGTGAAATCATAAATATGGAGAGAGCTGATGCAAACTTTGGTGTCCTGAGGTTTAAAAAAATCATAAACAAGTGTTTAATAATTTTGAGTGTGTTACTGTTAATAAAAATTAATGAATGAGAAAGTAAGAAAAACAATGTAGATGAGTATAAAATAAGAATTCACAGTTTATTCCAGAAAACTTTTAATACTGAGTATATTTATCAATTTGTTTAAACAGGAGGAAAAGGAGTAAGTATGTTGTAATATATCAAACACTTCAGGGAAATGGAAAATACCATATCAGACAAGGGGGCACCAGTAATTGTTTCCTCTGGTGAGCTATAGCCCTTGAATGTTCATTTATGTTACCAGTAAGGTGAAACCTAGGTTTTAGAGAATTATAAATGTCTATGTATATGTAACACATCCAATCAGAAGAAAGACCCCATCCATGTGTGTGTGAGATGAATTATACTGATGTCTGTTATAAATCCCTAACACAGCTCATGAGATCAATTAAGATGTTCAAGCAGCTACAAAAAGAATGATTGAGGCAAATGGTAACATCAGGATGACCATATGGTAAGGGGAAACTAGAACTGTTTGGACGTAAAATGAGAGCCATTGGAATTCCAGTTACAATCATACACTACACAGCGAGGAGATAACAGAATGAGGCAGCCAAGAATAATACTAGATGAGGAACAGTTTGGGCAGTGATGAAGACAAACAAGCTTGTGTTTCCAAGTCAATAAACAGGTGGTGGGAATAGTGGGTGACATCATCCGTGTCTGTTCTCTTTCCCTCCCCTGGACCGAGAGCCTCCTGTTTTACTGCAGGGCCAGGTATTTGTAAGAGATGTAGTTCTTGGAGTCTGTAAATAAAGAGTTTTTAGGAGAGTGTTTAGCCAAGGGGAAAATATTTCTGAAATGAGACCATCAGAGATTGTATTCTCCCTGCTTTTCCCAAAGACAAGCACATGAACTGTGTTGCTCTATGTGTGATCTGGGGCAATTTCTCTCCAAGCTGCCCAGTGGGCTATGCACTATAAGCCATCATCACCACAGGATACGATGGCCTTTGGAAAACTTAGCTCACCTAGAAATGCATTATCAGGTGATAACAGCCTTGCCAGTTCATGTCACCCGAGTAGTAAGGTCTAAAAGGTTTTCATTTTTCAAGTTTTCTTCAAACTGCTGAACTGCGATAGGCCATTTAGCCTAACTTTTCACAGCAGTCCTAAATCTATATTTACTAATGATTCCATCATGTGTTGAAAGGACTACACTTTAAAAATCTTCACCAATTAAGGATATTGAAACATAAGAGTGTAACCGTGCCTTCTAGATGGAATATGTCTTTTGGAAAATCCACTAATCTTTTTATTCACAAATAATGAAACCACTCTGAATATATTCAAGCTGTTTGAAGCTAAATGGAAATCTCAGACGGGGGAACATTTCATGACTAAGAAAACAAATGATCTTCAAAAGATGCAGACGCAGGAAAGCACCATGTTTAAGAACATGTTATTTTTAAGACGTATTAAAATATAACAAACATACAATATCATATTAGTTATTCATCCATTTGTATACCTAAAGAAGTGATCACCATCATACGTCCAGCAACCATTTGACACTGTACCGCATTGTCTCAATGTTACAGACTATATATTTCTTATACTATATATAATATATATATATAATATTACATCCCCAAGACTTATTTATTTTATACCTGAACATTTAAACCTCTTATTGCCCCCCTTTAGAAAATTTTCAAATGTAGTTGACATTCAATATTATTTTGTATAAATTTCAGGTATACAGCATAGTGCTTAGATAGTTATATAACTTAAGAAGTGATGCCCCTTACTTGTCTAGTACCCACCTGTCACAGTACATAGTTATTGCCTTGGCTATTGCAAATATTGCCACATTATTGACTGTATTCCCTATGCTTTGTTTAACATTTCCATGACTATTCTGTAACTGCCAATTTGTATTCCTGGATCCCTTCATCTTTTTCACCTTGTCCAACCCCTCTCCCATCTATCATCCTGATAAATCTAGTGCCCACTTGGCATGATACATAGTTGTTACCATATTATTGACTATATTCTTTATGCTATTCCCTACATCCCCATGGCTACTGTGTAACAACCAATTTGTACTTTTTAGTCCTGTCCCCTTTTCATACACCCTCAACCCTCTACCATCTGGCAACCATCAAAATGATTTTTCTGTATCTATGACTTTGTTTTGTTTGTTCATTAGATTATACATATAAACAAATCACATTGCAATTGTCTTTCTCAGTCTGACATGCTTTACTCAGCAGGTCCATCCATGCTGCCAATGGCAAGAACCCGTTCCCTTCCATGGCCGAGCAATATTCCATTGTATATATGTATCACCTCTTCTTTTAAGCCTTTTTTTTTTTTTTAATGTGGGAGTTCCCTGGCTGGGAATGGAACCCAGGCCTCAGTGTTGACAGCGCAGAAGCCTTAGCCACTACACGACCAGGGAACTCCCCTGTATCATCTCCTCTTTATCCATTTATTCATTCATGGACACCCAGGATGTCGCCACATCTTGGCCATTGTAAACAATACTGCAATGAACATATGAATGTACTTGTCTCCTTGAAGTAGTGTTTTGAGTTTTTTCAGATAAATATCCAGAAGTGGGATTCCCAGGTCTTGTTTTTATTCTTTGTTATAGCCTTTGTTTTAAAGTGTGTTTTGTCTGCTATGAGTGTTGCTATCCCAGCTTTTTGCTTGGTTGTGTTCATTTTTATAAAGTATCTTTTTCTGGTTTTTTGCATTTAGTTTGTTAGTTTCTTATTGGCAGCATATGTATGGGTCTTATTTTCTTATCCATTTAGTCACCAAGTATCTTTTGATTGGAGCATTTAATCCATTTACATTTAAAATAAGTATTGACAGATATGTAACTATTGCCATTTTACTTTATTTTATTTCATTTTATTTTATTTATTTATTTTTGTGATTCCCTGGCTGGGAATTGAACCCAGGCTGCAGCATCGAGAGCGCCGATGCCTAGCCATTACATCACCAGGGAACTGCTATTGCCATTTTATTATTCATATTTTTATTTTTATTTATTTTTATTTTTAATTTTCATCTTAAAGAAGTTCTTCTAAGATTCCTTGTAATACTGTTTGGTGTTGATGACCTCCTTTAACTTTTTCTTATCTAGAAAGCTCCTTATCTATCCTTTGATTTGTTGGATAGTGTAATCTTAGTTTTGGGTCTGTGCTTTTCATCACTTTAAATATTTCATGGCAATACCTTCTGGCCTGCAAAGTTTCTGTTGAGAAATCAGCTGATAGTTTTATGCGAGCTCCCTTGTAGGTAACCAGCTGTTTTTCTCTTGTTTCTTTTGAGATTCTTTTTCTTTAATTTTTGGCATTTTAATTATGATGTGTCTTGGTGTGTTCTTCCTCTTTGGGTTCAACTTATATGGGATCTCTCTGTGCTTCCTGGGCTTGAGTATCCATTTCTTTCACGAGGTTAGAGAAGGTTTCCATGTTTTTCTTTGTTTGTTTGTTTTTTTGTTTTAAATAGATTTCTAATTTCTTGCTCTTTCTCCTCTTTCTAGGACTCTGTGATGAGAATGTTGGTATGCTTGATGTTGTCCCAGAAGCCCCTTAAACTGTCCTTATGTTTTTTGTTTGTTTGATTTGGATTCTTTTTTATTTTTGCTGTTCTGTTCGGTTGTTTCTGCTATCTTATCTTCTAAATCACTGATTTGTTCCTCTGTTTAATCTAATCTATTGTTGATTCTCTCTGATATATTCCTGATTTCAGTTATTTCTGACTGGTTCTTTCTATCTCTATTTTTAAGTTTTCTCTTTATAGAAGTTTCTTCTGAGATTCCTGAGCATCATTATGACAAGTGTTTTGAATGCTGCATCTGATAGATTACTTGTCTCCATTTTGTTTAGTTCTTTTTTTGTTCTGTTCTATTATTTAGGCATATTTCTTTGTCTCCCCATTTGGCTGTCTCCCTGTGTTTGTTTCTATGTATTAGGTAGGGCTGCTCTGTCTCCTGGTCTTGGTAAAGTGGCCTTTTGTAGTAGGTGCCCTTTGGGGCCCAGTCTCCTTGGTCATCTGAGCCAGGCGCTCCAGGTATGTTCTTTTTGTGGATATGTGTGCTGCCCTATTGTAGTTGAGCTTTGGTTGTTATTTGAACATCAGTGGGAGGGATTAACCCTCAGGTTGTTTGGTTGTGAGGACTTGTCATGACTACAGTGGAGAAGCTATTGTGTAAGGGCTGAAGGATTAAACAGAAGGATTTATTTTAGTAGAGCTCTGGTGCCTGCCTATTCTGTCCTTTGGATATGTCATTCATGGAGGCAGCTGGGTGATGCTTTGGCTCAATCTGAAGGTGGTCAATGGATGTACAGCCCCAGAGCCTCCTGAGAGAGGACCTACTGCAGGCCATGTTAACCCACAGGCTGTGCCCTGCATTGGGCCATGTGGCATGATTCATAAAGCAATCTGCAGATGGCCATCATTTGTGCTGTGCCTGGAAGAGCCTTGAGAGGCTAAGCTGCAAACTGAGGCTGGCTGCCACTAGTTCTGGACTTAGAGTGGCTCAGCTAGAGATATGGACTATGCTGAAGACAGATACTGCTTGCTTGGGTTTTGTGAACCTTTGAAACATTTTAGGACAATCCAAAGTGAGAGCCACGATAGACCATTTGTGTGAAAATGCCACTGGAAGTGGCTTGAGTAGGCCCACAATTTGGGTGGAGCTGGATCTCAGGGAACGACCAGGGCAAGGCAAATGGCATTAGCCAAGTTGATGGAGACTCAGATATAGCAGCTACCTGTGTCTGCATGCTGAATAAGAGAAGGGCTCGACAAATGAACAATGCTTCCTGCCAGCAATTCTGCCTGGGAGAAATCTGTTCCTCCAGTGCTTGCCCTGAAGCCAGACTACTCCATTCCTCTTTGAATGCCTCTGGCTCCTTTCAAGCTGCTGCACCAGCACCGGAGCTCAGAGCAAGTGAGTCCATTAGCAAATACATTTGAGTGCAGGCCCCTTAAAAAGAGCACCAGTGACTAAACTACCCTCCATCTCACTCAGCCACAAACTCTGCTGGTTTTCACCTAGCACTAAAACCCTAGGATGAGGAGCCTAGTGTGGGGCTAAAACCCCTCACTTCTCAAGGGGAAACTTGAGACATCCCTCCTGACTTTTAACCATCACATGCATGTGTGGGACTGGCACATTTCACATCTTTGCCCCTCTTCCCAGTTCAGAAGTGGCTTTTTTTGCATGTCCTTAGTTGTAGGGCTTCCATTTAGCTAGATTTCAGGCATTTCTCAATGATGGTTGTTCTGTAGTTTAGTTGTAATTTTGTTTTTTTGTTGTTGTTTTTTGTTTTTGTTTTTGTTTTGTAGGTGGGTAGTTCCCTGGCTGGGAATCAAAGCCAGGCCACAGTGCTGACAGCACCAGTGCTGAAGCCTTAAGCCACTGCACCACCAGGGAACTCCTACTTGTAATTTTGATGTAGTTCTGAAAGGGACAAACAGTGTTTACATATATCACCATCTTGACTAGAAAACACTCAAAAAGCATGAATTTTGAAGCAACATCTAGAACTTAATCTATATGTGACAGTAGGAAAATAACCTCTATACCTGGATTCCTACATCTTCAAAGTAGTTATAATTAAATCTATCTCATAGGTTGGTTGCGAGGAGCAAATGGTAATAAACACATAATGTGCTTAGTGCAATATTTGGTATACAGGACATGTTCACTAAATAGAGTTATTATTGACATTAGTATAAAAATGACATAAGTAAGAAGAGAAAGGAGATTCTCATTTCTGTCAAGTGGAAAAACCCAAGGAAGTCAGTGGTTCTCAAATATTAGTGTGTATAAGAATCACCCAAAGGAAACTATTAAGAGTACTGATTTCTTGCTCTGAACTTCAGTGACTTTAAGTTGTTACTTTTTTAACATAACACCCTGTGGTGTTTCTGATGCAGTCTACCAAGTATGGTTTGAGAAACATTGAAGTAAGACATTCCTTGTCTGATTGCTATTAAACCTGGTAATCGTAATCATTAATGCCTAGTTTGGGAATACCTGTTTCCTTCTTATGGCATGTATGTTTTCTCTGATGTTACTAATATAAGCAGCAGCTTAAGTTGATGTGTAAGATTCTAATTTTCTTCATAGAAAAATCTGTGTCCAGTATAAATTGCTTCCTATGTTTTCCTAAAACTATTTTCTACAATTGTACTATTCAATTACTTTTTTAAAATTTTTAGATATATTGGGATAACATTATTAACAAAAACTACATAGGTTCCAGGTATACAGTGCATAGTCTATACGTTGTGTTATATATTTATGGCCCAGTGTCCGTTCTCTTCCATCACAATATATTTGGCTCCCCCTCCCACTACGTTCCTCCTTCCTTCTTCTTCCTTCCCCTCCCCTCTTGGTCCCAGGTAACCATTAAACTATTGACTGTGTCCATGAGTTTTTTGTTTGTTTTGTTTTTTCTTTCTTGCTTTCAATTTTATATTCCACACATGAGTGAAGTCATATGGTTTATCACTTATCAAGAATCTCTTGCAGACACCTTTCCAGGCTCTGTAGGTACCCCGATGAAGGCATATTGTCCCAGTTCATAAGGAGTTTACAGTATTATGGGAAAGTTTAGTAAATGAAAAAATTAAAATATAGCATTATAAGGACTATAGAAAGGTAAGCAAAGGGTCATGTGAGAAGAAATAGAGACACAATCAGGAAACTATGAAGATGAGAGAAGCTAGAAAAAGTGGAGAAAATTGAAACCAGATAAATTATAGGGGTTATATCAAATAAATTTTAGAAATCTACATTTCAGTTTAATAGGCTTTTGTGAAGTTATTTTTTTCAAATTATTGTGCTAAACAATGAGAGAAGTTAAAGAAAATACATTTCAATCCTTGTGTTAAATGTGCTTATATTTTGGTGAAAGATTTAATCATGTCATAAATAATTTTAGTTGAAGAATAACATTATGTGTTACCATAATATCTCTCAACTTCAGTACTGTTGACATTTTACTGCAGGGAACGGATCCATGCTTGATAGGGTGAAAGTGCATAAGTGTATCCCTGGCCTCTACCCACTAGTTTCCAGAAGGCTTCCTTTCTTTACTTCTTCCTAAATTATGACAATTAAAAATGTCTCCAGACATTATCAAATATCCTACGTGAAGCACAATCATCCCTAGTTGAGAAATAATGACATAGAGATACAAAGTTAAACGTGAAATTAGAAAGGGAAAAACATATTTCAATCAAGTTGTATCAGTGAATGCCTTATTGAAAGAAAGGAAGTTAATATGGGCCTTTGAAAACCCAGTTACTTTTCAAAAGAAAAGCCAATGACTACATAATTGGCTGCATGAGAGAGACGCAGAAGTAGAGATGACGTAGAGAAGTAGGATCATGGGACGTCTTGTATGCCAAAGTAAGAATGTTAGACTTCATTGTGAGTACATGAAAGACACTTGCATGTTTTGGAGCAAAAAGAAATGTTCTCTGGTCTTAGAAAGATAACCGATAATAATGCAAAGAATGTATTGAGAGACACAGTGACAAGCAAAACACTAAAAGAGGTTGGAGGTTATTGTAGTAATACAGGCAAAGATGATCGTGTCTAAATTTAGATATCCAATGCAGACTTTATAGTACTGATTAAGTTATTCACACAACTTTCCATCACAATTAAAATAATAACTACTTACTTGAGAAATTAATAAATTATTAATCTTCACTCTCATATTTATGTTAGAACCTTTGTTTTCTTATAATTTGCTGAATAGCAAGTTGTACTTTATGTACTTTATAAACACTCTTTTCTTATTGTCAAATTTAAGAACCATTATACAAAAAGAGCTGTCCAGAAAATTCCAGTCATAAATGCCTCTATTTTTCATATTACATGACTGGCTGGACACTTTCCAGACAGCCCTCATATACTAAACCCAAAAATGTGAGGGAAAAAAAGGTTTTTAAAAAGGTAAAAATGTAAAAGTTTCCCACTGTGTGATTTAAACATTATTAAACAACTGAGAAAATTTGAAACTAAGAAAGGAAGGAAAGAGCTGGAATAAAACAATGATATTAATTTCCCCCTTTTACATACTAGGTAATTCAAGAGATAACATCTACAATTTCAAAATCCTTGAAATATATCACTTGGCATTACAAAAGGATACTTTGCAATTCAAGATAACCAAATAAATGTGTTTGCTTCTCATCCTTCAAATCATCCTTAATGAAGTGAAAGTGCATAAGTGCAAAAGCAGGATAATCCCATAACTGTAAAAAGAACTGGTAAGAAGTAATCATAAAAGAGATTCTCAATTTATGTCTTAGACAGGTTCAAATGTGTAGCCACAACCAGAGGCATATTATGACAAGTTTATATTTTTGTCAGAACACCAGAGGAGCTTCAAGCATAGAGTTTACAGACATGATAAAGAACAGAAGTGAAAACTGGAGGTGAAAAGAGGAACATTAATTTAAAATCTACCAGTAGAAAAATTAGTATCCTCCTACCCACCTATCTCTATGCACAGACGGAAGCACCTTGGTGTCAGCCTGCAGGTAAATTATAAATGAGTAAATATGTAAGTAAATTCATCATTTGGATAGCTTCAAAATTTTTAGCACAGGTTCTGTTTCTCTCAGAGCAAAGCCTTCTTCAAATTACAGCATAGTGGTTCCAGTCTGAAAGCCCACTTCTTGTGCAACTCAACTACAAGCAAAGGCTGACACTGATAGTGCATTCCAGACATGCTTACTACCTGTGGGAGATGACCGTTACAGAATATGTATATTTACAAAATTGCAAGAGGAAATTATAATGAGCTATTAGTTCTTAAATCTTAAACACAAATGCACTGATAAGAATTTCCAGATATGGAAAAATCCAGCAAAATGGAGGAAAGTACAAAAACAAGCAGAAACACTAAACTTTGATGAGTAAAAGCTAATTCTGGAAACAGAAGACACACAAGAACTTTAAAAAAATAACTTTCATTAACTACATTTAGAGAGTTTTAAGAAGGTATATCCATGTGCAAAAAGAGCATCATAAACAGAATAATCATTGAACAAAAGGAGCTCTTTCCATGAGCTAAAGGAAATATCTCTAGTTTGCAAATGTTCATCACATGCCCACCAAGATGTAAAAGAAAACATTTATAATTAAACACATATTTTATATTAAAAAGAAACTTTAATCTTAAAAAAATCAGAAAGTGTAAATTTTTCAATCATAACTGTAGATTCTAAGGAACTGTGAATCAAAGTTTATAAAATTTTAAAGGAAAATGAATTTGAACATTTGATACCCAGCAAAACTATAATATTTTGTAGATAACAATCCAGACATTTTTAGACACATAAAGACTTTTCTTCAAGTAATTTTAAAAGTTTGTTGAAGTGATATTTCATTAAAAAATGAGAAAATATTAAAACATAAGAAAATATGTGATCTGGCAAACAGTTGATTTCTACCATGTCAAGTGAGTAGTAAGCCTAGAGAAAATAAATGGTGCAGATTGAAAGAAGAAGACAGAAAATTTAGTAAGAAAAAATTTTAGGTTGAAGGAGAATATGTAAAATATAGAATAATTGAAAAGTTAGAAATTCACAGAGATAAGATAAAAGTTAAAGACAAAAATTATAACAAAATTAGTATTGTCATCTTACTGGGAAAGAATAGAAATATAAAGAAAACTCCATGTATGTAAGAAATACATAAAATCATGATATGGTATGATTCTGAGTCAGTGATAGATGTAAGATAAATAAATTTGTGCAAAGCTAACATGTGCTACTGTAGAACTGTGAGGACTACACATTTTATTATGTGTACCGACATACCTCGGAGATATTGCTGGTTCAATTCCAAACAACTGCAATAAAACACATATCACAATGAATTAAGTAATAATCTTTATTGCCAGCGGAGGGTCTTGCCTTTTTTAAACAATGCAACATTTCTGAAGCACAATACAGCGAAGCACAGTGAAGCAAAGTATGTTTATATATAAAAATAATAATATTTAGGCTTTTATTTTAACAAGCACCCTCATCATATAATAATTTTCAATTCTATCCATGTTGTAATGCTGGCTGTAATAGATTTTATATGTGAAAACCCTCCTCTTTTAATCATATACATATGTAATTTGTCACTCATACTTCATACGTTATAGAAGACATCACAGGATGTAACGTAGTTCACACAGGATTTGGAATGAGATAAAAATAGGTATGAATCCGGATTATACTGCAGTCTAGCTATATGGATGTAAGCAAGTTACTTAGCTTTTCTCAGCTGTAATTTCCTCAACTGTAATAAGAATAATAGCACCTATCTTGAAAGGTTATTGTAAGAATTAAAGAAAGTACTTGTAAACTACATGACATAATAGTCATTCTCTAAATGGTGTCTATTGTAACTTTTATTATTAAGAAAGCATATTTACCTATTCTGTTAGCATCATGAAAATATGGTAAAGCTTATGGTGTTAATGGTTTTACTTTAATTTTTCTTAATATTCACATTAATCTAAAAGAGACATAAAGCACATGAATAATACATTTAGTAAAATTAGCACTTGAGAATCTTAATTTTATAAATGGAACATACCCACGTGTACAAAATCTAATAATTTTAACTTCATTATAATAATAGGATCTTTTGCGATCACTGCACATTGTCTTCACCAAAATTAAATAAATAAATAAAAATAAAGAGAAAGCAAAGATTAAGTTCTAAATATAAAGTAGGAGTTCCTCTGGCTACCAGTTAGACTTGAGGATCAAGAGAGTTTCCTTAGAGTATAATATTATTGAAATGTCAGACCTCCTGGATTTGATCATGTTGACGTCTACTCCTTTCTCTACCCTATTTGCTAAAACAGAACAAAAATGAAATGTGGCTTCTATTGCATTCCAATTTAAGATACAAAGAGGAAAAGTTGGTAACTGAGTTATCACTAACTCAATTTTTAGTCCAAAATTACCAGCGATAAGCCATTGGCAGTGTTAAATGGCCCCTAATTCTCCAGCAACAATGAAGTTCCATTCCCCATAGTGCTAAGGCAGACAGCATATGAATCATGCAGGTGGCATCATCACTGGGGGCTCTCGTGATGGTACAGATCTGAAAACTGTGAAACATTAACATTGTTGTAAAGGTCAGTTGTCAGACTCTCAATGTCATCTCGGGCTCTACTCCTGCCTTTTACTAGATCTGCCATAGCTACAAGGGTTGTAAGCACTGCATTATTTAAGTCTTAACCACAGGGGTTGCTATTCTTTGATGGCATTGAAAACAAGTGGCCAACTATCTCAATGCAAGCCACTTTTTATGTAGAGTGGGCGGTACAGCAAGAACCAAATAGTGCTGGTGCATGCTACACTGACTGGATATGAAAATAGCAAAAACACATACTTTAGACCTATTTTTTTGGCTTGGTTTAACAGTTACCTGAATTGTAGACTTTGATATCAAAACATTATTTTCTATAGTAGTGTCCCATTAACCATGGGGGATGTGTTTGAAGACCTCCAGTGGATGTCTGAAAACACGGAGAGTACCAAACCCTATACATACTATGTATTTTTGTTGATTGTTTTTTGGAGTTTTTTTTAAAGTATACTGTAGTTTTTCTTTAAACAGTTTCAAATGTTTTGAGAGAGGAAAAAAGATAGGTCTGTGTTTTTATAGTCAGCGGCTGAGACAGAGGTGAGGGGCTTGCATGAGCTGAGACTTCTGCTGGTGCCAAAGAAGGGAGTATCCAAGCTTTCTCATCAGCTCGCCAAAACATGGGGCACAAAGACAAAAGGAAGAGTTGAGGCTTAAAAGTTGTCAGCAAACAACAACAAAAAAATAGTGTCAGATTTCTTGTTATATGTGTGCTAATATTCATTTCTATAAATGTGCAGTTGATTTCTCTAATTCTCTCAATTTTTGTTCAATATATTTTGAGGCCCTATTTTTAGGTACATAATTATTGATCATTTTTTTATCTTAATTATGAAATGTCCTGTTAATTTCTCTTAGTACTTTTTGTCCCAAGTCTATTTTATCTGATACTAAAATACTGTTTTCTTATGCTTACTGTTTGTCTGCACCATACACTTTTTTCTCTCCATTTAATTTCAACCTCTCATTGGTTTTATTTTTTAAATAAATCTATATTTAAAATATAGACAACATATAGTAGAGTACTTCTTTTTCCTACAATCTGTTAATCCTTGATTTATAATTGAAATATTTATACCATAACATTTAATATTTAATATAATTAACTAGATGTTTGAAATATGTTTACTATTTTATTTTTATTCCAGGTGATTTTTTTGTTCCTTTGTTCTCTCCTTTTTTTATTTTGAATTATTTGGATATTTTATATATTTCAGTTTAGTTTAAATCTTGGCTTTTTTACTGTGTGTGTATGTGAGAGAGAGAGAGAGAGAGAGAGAGAGAGAGAGAGAATAAAATAAGTAAAATATACATGCCTTACATCTTTCACAGTCTTCGAGAGCCAATACTGTACAAACTCACATAAATTGTAGAAAATCTGAAACCATACGGGAACCTTCACCTCCCCTCCCAATGAACTTTATGTTAACCTGGGCAAATATATGACATTTATTTTTTTTAATTCATTTTTATTGTTAGACTTATTGGGGTGACATCTGTTAGCAAGGATTACATAGGTCTCAGGCATACAATTCTACAGTGCATCGTCACCTTGTTGTATAATAAGTTCACCACCTAATGTGACTTCTCTTTCTATCACCTTATATTTAGCTTCCCCCCTCCTCTCCCACCCCCTCCCCTTTCTCCCCTCCCTAACCCACTCATCCCCAAATAAACATTAAACTATTGATTGTGTCCATGGCTTATTTGTTTGTTCATTTCTTTTTTCTTTGTTGCTTTCAGTTTTATATTCCGCATATGAGTGAAGTCATACAGTTCCTTGTTTTTCTGTCTGGCTTATTTCACTAAGCATGATGATCTCCAGGTCCATCCATTTTGTTGCAAATGGCAATATTTCATCTTTTCTTACAGCTGAGTAAAATTCCATTGTGTATATGTACCACAGCTTCTTTATCCAGTCATCTGTCGCAGGGCGCTTTGGTTGTTTCCATGTTTTGGCCACTGTGAACAGCGCTGCGATGAACATTGGGGTACATAGGTCTTTGCAGACAAAGGTTTTCAAGTCTTTTGGGTAGATCCCCAGAAGGGGAATTGCTGGGTCAAATGGTAGCTCCATTCCCAATTTTCTGAGGAACCTCCACACTGCCTTCCACAGTGGTTGTACCAGTTTGCATCCCACCAGCAGTGTACCAGAGTTCCTTTTTCTCCACATCCTCTCCAGCACTTGTTATTCCTTGTCTTGTTGATAACAGCCATTCTCACAGGTGTGAGGTGGTATCTCACTGTGGCTTTGATTGGCATTTCCCTGAGAGTTAATGAGGATGAGCATTTTTTCATATGTCTGTTGGCCATTTGTATTTCTTTGTGGGAGAAGTAACTGTTTAGTTCCTCTGCCTACTTTTCAATTGGGTTGTTTGGTTTTTGTTGTTAAGTCTTATTAGTTCTTTATATATTTTAGATATTAGACCCTTATGTGATGCATTATTTGCAAATATTTTGTCCCATTCAGTTGGCTGTCTCTTTGCCTTGTTGAATGACATTTAAATAAACTGATAACCTCATCAAAAAATATTATAGATTTTGCTTTAAATAATTATGTATATCTTGAAAAACTGAGATTAAAAATTAGTATTTTAGCTCTTTCATCTCGGCTGTGAACATGCCATCCAGACTGAGGAAGACCTAAAAACTTCGGGGCCCGTAAGCCACAGCCATGGCCACTTCGGCAAGCACAGGAAGCACCCGGGAGGCCAAAGTAATGCTGGTGGCATGCATGACCACAGGATCAACTTTGACAAATACCACTCAGGTTACTTTGGGAAAGTTGGCTTGAGGCGTTACCACTTAAAGAGGAACCAGAGCTTCTGCCCGACTGTCAACCTTGATAAACTGTGGACCTCAGTCAGTGAGCAGACACGGGTAAGTGCTGCCAAAAGCAAGACCGGAACTGCTCCTATCATTGATGTGGTGTGATTGAGCTACTCCAAAGTTCTGGGGAAGGGAAAGCTCCCAAAGCAGCCTGTCATCGTGAAGGCCAAATTCTTCAGCAGAAGAGCTGAAGAGAAGATCAAGGGTGTTGGAGGGACCTGTGTCTTGGTGGCTTGAAGCCATGTGCAGGGAAGTTCATTAAATGGCTTGAGGGGTTTCTCTTTAAAAAAATTGGTATTTTATGTTTAATAAACTTCTATCATTTTTGCTGTTCTTCATTCCTGAAGATTCAAGATTTCCTCTTGTATCATTTCCCTTCAGCTTGAAAACCGTTCTTTACCATTTCTTATTGAACAGGTCTAATGCCCACACATTCTTAGTTTTCCATTATCTCAAAATGTCTTTATTTTGCTTGCATTCCTAAAGTATACTTTTAATGCAAATACATTATGGATTTACAGTACTTTTATTTATGATTTTAATATTTTTTCTTCTGTCTTCTTAAATTCATTTTTTCTAATCGCAAACCCAGGGTCATTTGAATTATTGTTCCCCTACAACATATAATGTATCATTTTTCTCTGGCTGTTTTCAAGATGTTTTTATTGTCTTTGATTTTCAGCAACTTGATCACATGCATGTAATCATGGTTTTCTTTGAGTTTGTTATGTTGGCGAGTCTTTGAACATTTAATTTATAAATTGTTGCCTTTTATAAAATTGGAGATCTATTGTTTCTTCAAATATATTTTCTGCCTCAATTTTTCTCTTCTCAGAGTCCCTTCTGAGAGTCCACAAATAAATTGGTTAGACACTTTGATATCATCTCACAGGTTCTCGAGGCCTGCATTCAGTTTAATGTTTTTTCCTCTCTGCTTTTCAGGTCCAATCAGCTTTACCAATCTAGCTTCAGTTTTCTTATCTCCCCGCCATATTCATCTATATTGATACATTCAGTGAATTTTTTATTTCTGATATTTTAGTTGTCATTTCTAAAATTTCCGTCTGATTTATTTTAATAGTTTTTTTTTAATTTTGTGCTAAGTATGCCTCCCTTTTTACTCATTTTAAGGGTGTTTTTCCTTTACCTCTGAAAATATACTTATAATAGCTGTTGTAAAAACTCTTGTCCTATAACTCTAGGTTTTGAGTCATCTTTGAGTACTATTTTCCCCTTGGGATTCTGACACTTTGTTTTTGTTTTTTGCATATCAGGTAATAGAGAATTATATTCTGGATATTGCAAATCTCATGTACTGCAGACTTTGGGTCTTCTTATAATCCTTTTGAGATTGTAGTTTACTGGTTTCTGTGTTTTTGTTAGTTTGTTTGTTTTACTTTGTTTTTTAGCCACTAATCAATCTGGTTATGTTCAGACTGTCTCTTCTAAACTATCTCAATTCAAACCTCAATCCCATTCTTTAAGTCTTCATTATGCTGATTTGGGCCTATCCACGTATTCATAATTCAACGTCATTCTGAGTCTTGTGTCGATGTCTCAAATTTCAGTTCACTTCTCAAAGCCTTTATGATGAAGGGTTAGGACTGTTCCACACATGCGTAGTTCATGGATTAAGTGTGTGCTCGTATCAGAATTAGCATAGCCCATTTTCTGAATCTCAGATCCCAGGGACTCATCTATGGCTCATAGGAGCCCATTTTTCTGCTTCTCTTGTTCAAAAAAACATGGCCTCATTGGTGTTTTCATCATGGATAAAAAGAAAAATAGAAGGAATTCATTTCCACATCAGTTGCTTCTACAAATTTTGCCTTCCATCCAGAAGTTTTATAGTTGTATTTTCTTATTTTCTTATTCTCAGGTAGTTGTTTGCTTTTCAAAATAATTTGTGGAAAGATTTCTTTTGTTGTTGATGGAATAGATAGTCTGTAGTGAACTTATTCCACTAAGCCAATAGTGGATCTCTCCAAAGTTATTTCGACATAGATAATTAGTACACACATTCACTTCTGATTATACACGTTATTCTGTGATTTTAAATGTCACATCTCTATAAATATGAATGGAAAAAATAATAATATTCAACATATTATTCAACTGAAAAAATTAATTTTATGTCCTCTTTCCTATACAAATTGTTTATTTTTTCCACCACTGGATCTCTGTTACTGATTGTTGAAGCACCTGTTGTTCTGGATTTCTATAATTCTGACACAATTTTAATCCTTCCAATCGGCCCCAGATTATGCTTCATGTATTCTGAACTTAATTTATCTCTAGTTTTTACAGGTTATGTTCCTGTTTATATATCCACTAAAATGTTCACTCCCCCTTTCTTTGTCTCAACACAGCTACATTGCTGTGTAAAATATTCTTATAGGATCAAAATCAACTTGTGACTAAAAAGAAAAAGGAAAAGAATATTCATATAAAATAACTACACTAGTTTGGTAAATGCATGTCAAGCTGACTGAAATGCATGACTTATGAATATATGCCTTAAATTTATTTTCTCTCTGTAAGAAAATTTTTGAATGGAGATATACCACTATCATGAGGGAATAAGAATTGAGCTGTTTCTACATAGTTATTAAATAGATGCAGCCTAAGAACAGCTATTCACAGTATACAGAAAACAAATTCTGAAGGGTTTACATTCTGGCTCTTGGTGGTGCTAAAACATACAAAGGTTGGGGAGAATTGAGTCTGTTAGCTCAACAATGCAGGCCCAAAAAAAATGTTTTGCCTGAAATATATACATAACCGTGGCAGGGGTTTCATATAAATATCTGGCTTAGAATTCTATTTCACTTTAATTTGAAAGCACAGCCTAAAATGAGATGCTGTGTCAACAGGGTTAATACATCTATGAAAGTCCAATATGAATATTTAAATCACTGCTGCCTCCAGGATGCCATAATCAGGAAAATAAAAATGCTTCAACAATCTAAGAATCTTTAAATCTACAAAAACCTGGGCTGACACTGCCATTTTAATTGACCTTTTCCAAGAGGATGGGGAAAGAAAACAGGCTAGGTATGAGTCAAGTTGGAAAGTCAGTCCAGACTTGGTTTTAACCATAAGTTGTTAATTTTAATTACACAGAGACAATTTCATTACTTTAATTTGTACATGTTATTTTCCTTCACAATTAGATTCTATACCTTTATTGAACAAATCAATACAATATGATGCACTACAAAAAATCTGTTCTAAATTATAATAACATGAGTAACTATTTTTCTACAATTGGAAAAATTTTATGTTTCATTCTTTCATAAATAGAAATTGCTAGAAATAATTTTATAGGTTTTCAATTTATTAATTTATCACAACAATGACTTTCTGACTTTTAATTATTTGACCACAGAATAATTTCATATTATTATTTAAATTCAAAACTCAAAATAAGTATATGTAAAAGTTACATTTTTATTAATCATAATCAGTCAGTGAGATCTTTGAGGGCAGAGGCTATAGATTTTGTACTTCTGCATTTTTTGGTGTCTACTATGGTACCTGGGACAATGTAGAAGATGCCAAATAAGTAATAGGTAAGTGTGTAAGAATGGTGATATTTTTTACTGTAAAAAGTGATGACATTTTAAATTTAGAGTAAATATAAAAGCACTAGACTTAGAGAGAAACACTACATATGCATAGCCTCTTCCAAAATAATATTTTTCCTACACCGTTTTGCCTAGTTATTTTTTTATAGTCCAATTTGAACTCAGGCTGATTGTTGTAACTCTCACTGTTTTAACCCATTGTGATTAATTTATAATGTAGCACAACTTTGACATAAATGTAATGAGGATAAATGACAACCAGGACCCCAAAAATCCAGCTGAATGGAGAAGTTATTCCCATGAGAGAACACTTTCTTTCAGTTCCTCTTTGCTTTCTTCCTCACTCCTGCCTCTGAACTTCCTTAGAGGCCACTCTTTATGTATGTGACAATCTCAAACTGTTCAGCCAAAAAAAATCATTTACTGCAACTCTTTTGCCTTCTCAAGCAGCACCATGAAAAGGTCTCTGAGAAAAGACTTCATCAGTTTCACTTGGCAATGAACATTTTTGAGAAAGAAAGAGAAATAATAATCTTAAGCAGTAAAGAGCCACAAAGTTGAAAACTATCATTTCTCTTTCCCTGGAGGAATTCAACCCTATGGAAGAACATCACTGACACCTTCAAACAGAATGCTTCGAGTGCCAGGGAAGACACTGGATACTTCAAAATTATATTAATTGTTGTTTATGTTCCATCATTAACCTAATTCAAACTCTAAAACGAACTATAATCAGACCTCATCCATTATGTAGTAAACTAATAATTTCTTGATGGTTATAAGATATCATGAAATGAATGATCTGATTTTGACTTTTCCGTCAGGGATTCACGATTCCAGTGAGGTATGCCTCCTTCCCTTGAAATCTCTTTTCCCCACCCAGCAAGTCATGCAAGCCAGAAGTCTGAGCGTAATGTTCTAAAGTTACTATGAGTTGACATTATGGAATGCTTACTGTATACAGGGCACTTCGCTAAATACAATGTTCTCATTTAACTACAGGGAATTCCTACTACAGTCTAATGAATATGTATTAACATATCCCCATTTTACTCATAAAGTCACTGAGGCTGAGAGAGCTTGGATGATTGCTTGTGATCACAGGGCTAATAAGTGTCAGAGCCAGTTTCAACACAGGCTTGTGTGATTACAGAGCACAGACTCTTTTAAATAATGCACCCATTGTCTTCTTTCCCACCCTCCACCTCACAATGCTGCCACTTCAATCGTGCCCCTGCACTTGAGTTTTTCCTTGATTATGGCAACAGTCTCCCCACTAGTTCTTCTTCTGTCACTGCCTCTACTCCATTACAGACCAGGTCCATTCTTTCTACTGTGTAAGATTTCTAAAATGCAGTCATGATCAATTCACTCTCCTTAAAATCCCTTTATGAATTTCTATCACTCACAGAACAAATGTCAAAAATTTTAGTATACTATTTATTTAATGGTGCTCTGAATCTTTCAATGACTAGTATTTCTGAGAAACGTTGCAGCCAAAGTTCCCTAACCAGTCTCTCTTGTATTTGTGCTGATGAACACAGTTGTCTACTGGCAGTCGCATGACTTGAGTGGCAGATGGCCTGAGATCTCTACTCTCTAGGAGGACTTGGTGTTGTAAACAGAGTCCTAACCAATCCAGGTACATTATTTTTCCTGATGAGTTTTAACATGTGAGACACAGAGAGAAATGCAGACAAGTGAGTGGCATTGAAATCCAAAGATCTACGTAGAAGGCATTTAGTGGATACCATCAACTATAAGGGAGCACAGCACAAGTAAAGTGAATCTATGAGCAGAGGAGAGAATACAGTCAGCAGTTGCTTCCTACAATACAAACTGCAAAGGCAAAGACAAATTGAACCCTGAGAGGATTGTGGGCTACAAAGTCAGCTCTCCTGTCTTGAGTGTTATTCAACTTCTTTTGAGTCCTGTTATGTGTCTTGTTGAGATAGATTCAATGCTCTCTGACTTCTCTTTATTCATTTTTCATTCTTGAATGTATTCTTACTATAAATCCCAATTCTTATTACTTTTTGTCTGATATTATCACTTCTTAATAATTGGACCCATACCTACCTGTCCAGACTCAACCACTACTACTCGTCTCAGTCACCAATGGTCCACTCATACCTTGGTAATTTTTCTGAATATACTGGGCTCTGTTGTGATGCTCTTTTATTGAACTGTTCATTCCATTGCTTTCATTCATCTTTGAAATACTGAATTTTTTTTTTGGGGGGGGGGAGGCGGGGCAGGGGGGTGTAGTTAGTTCCCTGGCTGGGAAACGAACTCAGGCTGCAGTGTTGAGCACACCGAAGCCTAGCCGCTACACCACCAGGGAACTCCCTATCTTTGAAGGACTGTTCAAGCATTTCTTCCTCCTGCTGTTAACCCCTGATTGCACTCAGGTGTTCTTGCTGTTGTGATCCAGAGATAAACCTGACATTGTCTCTAGTTTGTGAACATTTAGAAGACAAGGAATATGTCTTTTTCATATATATATATATGCTTTTTATAAACCAGCACAATTCTTATGTAATAGGTGCTTAATTAATTTTTGATAAAGAAAGGAAAAAGAGAAGGAAAGGAGGCAGGGAAGCAAGAAGATAGGAAGAAAGAAAGAAAGGTAGGAAGGAAAGAAGGGAAGAATGAAAGGAAGAACAAAAGAAGACATTAGGAAATGCCACACAACTATTCATTCAATGTCTTTGATGCACATGTAACTGTTGGTTGGTTTTCCCTCCCTCTTTTTTTCATGAAGCTGAAGTGAATAAAGTAGAGTCTTGAATATATGAGTACTATAGAGAGTGTCAAAAAAGCCAAGTCAACTTTTCAGTGAAAAGAGAAATTGATAGAATTAGAAGTCAGGTGTTTGTCAAGTGTCCTGAGTTCCAATGACTTCAGTGGTTCAAGTTTATTCTTGGGGCTCCTAATCAAAATTTTTTGAGTATTACCTTCCTATATTTTTCTTAGGTCAAAATTTACAAACATGCAGTGAAGATGTTTCCTTACCCAAACAAACCTACTTTCTGAGACAAGGCTCACATAAACAAATTTAGTAGTATTTTTAGGCATGCCTGAAGAAGTCATCTTCACAATTTTAGGCCTTTGCCAAGTGGACTGATGCGAGTTTCCAAGACTGTCTGGTTCTGTTTCCTTCCTGGAATCCTAGAAAGGATGTGTGATGTGTGCACTGTAATATGTACAAAAATGCCACAGCCCTTGCCTCGAAATGACTTAGGATATAAACTTGGTCACCCGCATCCTTTCTGTTTTACTAAAGGTCACAAGGAAAAGTCATGGAGACGCCTCTGTAGCACCAAGAATATAAAAATAGACATTTAGTTACATGCGGAAAACATGATGGTTCTCTAGCCTTCCCATAAATGGGAAGTGATTGCAATGTGTCTTCAAAGCAAGAGCTACTGATCAATTGTCAAAAACAAAAATTATATTTTTGAAATGGCCAGTGGTAGACAGGATTTTAGCCCCCATGAAACATCACCCTGATGTTTCACCTGTGAATATACTACATTATATGGCAAAATGGGCTTTGCAGTTGAAATTAAATTTATAGAAAAATAGATAGGGAAATTATCCTGGCTAATCTGGGTGAGAATCCTATGAAACTGTAAAAACAGAGAAGCTTTGCCCACTAAAGTAAAAAGAGGCAAAAGAGAGGTGGTTGGATAAGAGGCAGGAGAGAGATAAAGCAGGAAAATGACAGCCTATCATTGTTGACTTTATTATTGGGGACACAGGCCAAGGAACGTGGATAGGATCTAAAAACTGAGGAGGAATCCTGGATATTCAGCAAGGCAACAGAGATCTCAGCCTTACAATAGAAAGGGACCCAATTCTGCCATGAAAATGCATGGGCCTAGAAATGAATTCTCCCCTAAAAGCCCAGAAAGGAATGCAGAACTGCTGAAACTTTGATTTTGGCCTTGTGAAAGCGAAAGCAGAGAACCTAGGAGAGGCAATGGACTGTAATGAGTGTTGTTTTAAGGTGGTCAACTTGTAGTAATTTAATACGGCATCAATAAAAAACTCAAATACAACCATACATATGTTGGTGAGTTACAGTTAATGAGCCTTTACTACCAGTGAACTCCACTGAATGTCCCTGTGAATCTTTTCCAGTCAACTTAACTTGGGGATTAAATAGTCTATGTGAATTTACAGAAGTTTTGTTTTTAAAATTTTGTTGTTATTGTGTGTTATTTTTAAATGTCTAAGGCAGACATTTGATTATATACGTTTGAAAATTTCCCAGGTTAACATCACCATGGTTATACTCTGTGACTTGAAATTTGGTGATATAAATGTTTATTCTTTGAAGGAGCACAAATTTTCTTGGCACATTGCCAAGTGGAGGTCACTTTGCCTCCTATATAGGCACATGGGTTACTGATAGTGTATATGGGTCTGTCTTTGATATGCAGCTTGATTTAAAGGCTATACTTCAAATAGTCTCTGAGGGAGAATGACCTCAAACTCCTTGCTGATCAATACTTACAAATCATAAAGTGAGAGAAATGTTATTTGTAAAAAATTAGTTGAAGGATATAGAAAGTATCCATTCTTCTAGATAACTTAAAATATCTACTTCTTAATTTGTTGATTAAAGAATCCAAATTTGTTTTCTATTCAGCATTTACAATGAGGCCAAACACTGTTTCAGGTGCTTGAGGTCTGTCAATGAATACAAACTTTATGGAGCAATCTAGAAAGTAAACAAATATGATAAAAAGCCATATCAGTTAATTTTATGCATTCTGAAAATCGATAAAACAGAGTAAGAGAAGAGAGGGCTAGTGGCAGCAGAGGTTAAGTACGCCAGCAAGGCCTTTCTCAAAATGTGGCTTTTCATCAGAAACCTGAATAGAAACTTTATAGTTTACTAGGAGAAGAACATACAAGTAGAGACAACAGTAAGTGCAAAGGCCCTGAGGTGGGTCTGTGTTTGGCATGTCCAAGAAAAAACAAGGTGGCCAGCATACCCAAAATGAAACAAACTTGGGATTGAGGTTGAGGAAAACACAGAAACTATACTGTAGGGCTATTTAGGCCATGTGAAGATACCTGGATTATATTTAAAGTTTGATGAAAGACAATGGAAGATTTTAAACGTGGTACTGACATGATTTGATTTATTTATCAAATGGATCACTTTGACTACAAAGTAAGGAATAACGATAATGAGAAAAAAGTGGAAGTGTTCTTAAAGAGAGGTAATATGGCTTAGCCTTCGGTTCTGGCGATAAAGATAGGGAGAAGGAGTCCAATTCAAGACAGCTTGTAAAAAGGTAAAATAGAAATGATTGGTGTGCAACATAAAAGAGAGAGAAATTAAGGATAACTCTAAGGGGTTGGTTTCCGTTTTCCTGAGTAGATGCACTTGGAAAGAGAGCAGATATAAGGGTAAAATCAAATTCTCTTTTCTGGCATGTTAAATTTGAGGTGCTTATTGAGCACATCAGTGGAAATTTGAGCCTAAAGCTAAAGAGAGAATCCTGTGATCAATGCATTTTAGAGCCATTCACGTAGAGATGACATTTAAAGTTAACAGGCTGCATGAGATCACCAAAGGAGTGACGATCGACAGAGAAAGGGAGAGTTTGCATGGCCAAATTCTTTGAGGAAGATCCAGCAAAGCAGTCAGAGAAAGAGTAGCTTTATCATGAGCATTTTGAAGAGTTATTATCAGTGACTTGGGTTTTAGTATTACACTATTTGTGGACATTAGTTACATTTCCTGGACTACTCTGTCTGAGGTTCCATAAAAGAAAGTTCTTTCTGGTTTTACAACCATGCATAGTTCTGTTTCTCCTGAGAGCTATGTTATCATATTATGGACACTGTGAATCACAATATGGTTTGAAACTCTCCTTTAACACTTGCTGCTGAAAACACTGACTGTAATCTACTAGAAACATTAACCAAATGTAAAGTACCTTAGAGAACACATTATTATGTATCAATCTCACTTCTGCCTTAATCTTATCTTTCCTACTTACTTTTTTATTTTACCTTTGTTCTAGTCTCCATTTAATTTTACTTTATTATTGCACATTTACAATGAATAAAAAGTACAGGTAATAATAAATTTATAGGTAATAGAGGATGGATAAATAGATGATAGATAGATAGATAGATAGATAGATAATAGATTTAAACTCATTGAGTCACCTATTCCAGTTTTAGTGGCATTTTGAAGGAACTGTGCTACATTGTATGCCTTGCAACATAATACTCCTATGTCTGAATCTCTGACTGGTGAATAAACTCCCCTCAGGCCACTCAGTCCATTCTGTGCATTACAGCAACAGAGATGCAAGTTACAAGTCATAGCCCTCTTTCCTATACAATTATCCACTTGTCTTTATTTTCTCTACACACACTGAAATCTGAAAACTAAGCTCAAATAAACATTAGGTAACTATCTATAGTGAGTTTAGCTTCCTCTGAGCCATGTGCAAATGAGCTTATTTTATACACATATATTTATATAAAATCTGCTCTCATAATACACATTGGTCAAAATGCCTTTGTCGGTTTCAAAAAAAAAAAATCACATGTGCACTCTACCAAAAAGTTCTAACAGCTATTTTTCACTGTATGTTCAAACAAACAAAGAAGACAAAAAGAGAAACTAAAGATTATTTTTAATGATAACAGACCAAAACCTCACTTCAGAAATACATACATATGCACATTGTATTGTACACATGTTGCAGAGAGGCTCTCTGCCACTTGAAATCAAGTTATTTTTCAAAAGAATGCCATCCAAACTTAAGTTAGGAGACCCTTGCATTTGGCCTCTTTTATAATACAGTAAAGGGGAGCTAGGAATTTAAGAATTTTACGAATTTGTCTTCGATTTCCACTAAGTATCTTATATCACACATTTAAATCTTGTCCTATTTGTGCATCTTTTAAACCTCTTTACTGATAAGGTATGCATTTTATGCAAAAGGTAGGGTTGAAGAAGAAGGGTACAGATTGTATCTAACTTCTCACTATGGGCAAGTTCCTGAATGTCTCTTACCCCTTAGTCAGAGGTACCCACTGATCGAATCAGTAATCTAACACGTGGGGAAGAATTCAGACTGTCATAAACTAGAGTCATCTTTTCAGAAAAACCTTGGGGATGATAATTTTTATTTCTTTTTTTAAATTCATTTTTATTGTTAGACTTATTGGGGTGACATCTGTTAGCAAGGATTACATAGGTTTCAGCCATACAATTCTACAGTGCATTGTCAGCTTGTTGTGTAAGATCTTGACCAGGTAATTCACATTACCATTATAATCACTATGGATGCTTTGATTCACACCTGTGATGAAACAGAAATAGTTTATCCTTAGAATATCAGCTACACTGCAGAGACCCTCATGGTCTGCAAGCAGCTTGGGGAAATTAGTTCCTTAGGTCTGACATGGACTAGGCATCCCTTTTATGATACCTTTTTTGGCAGAGAGATCTAGCCTCAACAAACCAACTACCACCAGAAGAACTGAATATACACCTACTACCTTGAGCCTTATTTTCATGCACGATGCTGATAATAAAAACTGGACATTTTTAGGCTTGCTGGGCATCCTTTTCATATTGTGAATGATAAATCGAACTTGGGGTGCTTGCCAGAGAAACAATTCTTTCTTATCTGTGTAAGTATATGAGGGGGATCTACAGGCTTTGCAAAGCAAATGGATTACAATATCATAATGGGTGCAGTGAGTGGGCTTATGTACTGTTTTATTGCCTTCAGCGTTTGGGTTTTTGGCTCACACTCATTTGCTCACCAGTTGTGTCAGTGACTTTTCCCTTTTGTAACAGATTTTCCTACTTTTTTTCCCCTTTATGTTCACTCATGACCAATGATTATGAGATGCATTTTCTAAACGTATCTTTAATCAGCCATTTCTCTCAATATGTAGCTCTGTAGAAGACTGCAAACATGAAACAATGTTTTTTCAGTGCCCCTGATTTCACAAGTGTGTAAATCCCCACATTTCTTCCTCTTTACACTGAGCTCTCATTTGGGTGCTAACAGTTTGCATTCTTAAATGCCACCTGTTGAAAATAAAAGTCTCATGACTTTTATTTGCAATTTTGGTTCATCCTGGTTTGGCTTTGCACAGCAGCCTAATTTCACAGTGCTTAGCAATTACTTTTATTAGTTACTCCACCCAACAAACATGTGATGTCAGGGACTTCATCTCTTCCTCTGTTTTCTTCTCTCTCTCTCTCTCTCTCTCTCTCTCTCTCTCCAAATATGCATTCATTTATTATCACTTGAAGTATTTTAGAAAATCTCTACATTCATCCCAGAATTTCCCATATAACTCAAAGTATTAAGTATTTTAAAAGATAGTTATTCTTCTGTGTGGATGGTAGCAGCTGAAACAGAGAGAAATAGAGCTATTTCTCAAATTAGAGACTGGTTATTTTAGAACTAAGATATACCAGAAGTTCGGAGGCTTGTCATCCTAGCTGTGTGGCTTTAAGTGCCTCAGGCGATCTCTGCCAGCCTCAGTTTCCTCTTTGGTTAGCGTGAGGCAAGTAGATGAATTCCACAGCATCCTTCAGGCATATCATTGCAGTTGTTTTTCCGGGGCACATGTGACATAAGTGATGGATTCGTTTGGGTGCTCAGCTTGCCAGCCCCCAAACATAGTGTTCTTCTTACAGATCCCACAGCCCTGATAATAAACCTGACAAGAGGGGCAAGGTTACACGTTTCCCTAAAACCTGCTTTGCATACTTAAGACATTTTACTGAAAAGTTAACTTTGTTTAAAAAATGTTTTCGTTTTAAGTTCTTCAAAATTAGGTTTTTCCTGTTCTTGTTGAAGATTTGTTTTCTATGGTCATTCGGTAAATGAATCGCTTTGAGGGGAAAGCTAACAGCAGCGTTGTGTTTTTATGCTGCAGGGTTTACATGCTGCCTTTCAGCCACGCCATGCACTAACAGCTTAGTGCTTCACATGGTTAGGAGGAACCAGAAATTCTTGAAAGGGGCAGGGCAGGATGTCCTTTTCTGTCCCTCACTGAGTCACTGAAGGCAAATGCCTTTTCAGGGGTTCTGTAGTTGTGATTTCAGTCAAGTTCCAGTGGCTCTCAACCACTTCTCTAAATCTGAATGAAGAAGCAGCTCCAGGGGCTGTGTGAATTATGCTAAAATGCATTTTGATTAAGTGCTGAAAGTGGCATTCTCAGTGAATTCTTAAACTTTAGAGTCCCATTGAAACTTACAGAAAACAAGAGCAGCACATCCTAAGAAATAAGACAGAAGCCCCCAACACACGCCCTCTCCTGTACCAGGTTTAACTGACTTGTATTAAGTTACACTTCCCTTCCTTTAGCATCTCTCCCTCCTGGTCAGCCACCTCCGTGTCTTTGGAAACGCAGACCTTACACAGAGCAGGCTCCTTTTACAAGCATCGTGACAAGATTGTGTTTTGGTTCCAAAGGGTTAATCCCAAAGTGAATTCTTCGCATGTGTAATTCAATACTTCATAACTGCTGAAAATTGGAGTCCACATAATTTATTTTCTTTGGTCGGGCACATTTGCCTCATGCTTGGCCGGGGCTGACTTCAGAGAGACACACCTAAAGCTCTCAAGTGTCCCAAGTGGCCCATGTCAGTTGTACAGAAGGATTGTGGTACTTGGCCAGAGCCCAAGGATTAGGTGTTCCTGAGAAGGTTTTTTTGGCTCTACAAAGCCCTGGGATGTCATGGGAATAGGCTGCACTCCCTTTTCCCCCTTGAAGGCCACATATCAACGGGGTATCTAACCACTCAGAGACAGGCTTTACACAAAGGTATACATTAAAATAAATAGAACATGCAACTAGAAAGAAATGAAAGAGAGGGAGGAATGGCTAAGTGGAGACAGGAAACAATTGCTTCATTGTTGGAGCCGCGATCTTAGAATTGCAGAGTGCAGCCCCATCTACAGGACTATTCGGGGAGGTGACGCTTTCTGCTTGAGAGGCAGGACTGAATTGTAACACGCGGGTCTGAGCCAGCTCGCTTTGCAAGGGCGTCACCTAACTCACACACATTCTACTTTTTGACTGAAAAATAATTGTCCTTCTTTGATGAGAGGGATTGAGAGAGCCACACAGATAATCAGTGAGAGGGGAAAGCTATTCAAGGGTGCTTTCATTTAGCCCCTTTCTACTTTGGCAGTAAATATTCTTCTGGTCCTTGCAATACTCATTTAATCTCTTTCTTTCCTGTTCAACAACTTCCTCTCATTTGGTTTCCTCTCATTATTCCTCGGGGTGGGAGGGGGCCTGTGTATTTTCCCCATTCAGACAAATAGAAAGCTGTGCTTGTTTGAACACCATTCTTGTACTTCCTGGCAAGTTTTTGACTCTAAAGAAGGTTCAGGTTTTTAGGTTTAAAGGAACTGAAAAACTTTAATAATTGACGCCAACTCTATGCACATTTTCCTCTTTTTTCTCCCTCTTTATTTCAAAAACCTTGCTTGCCAATGCAGTGGCTGCTGTCTGACGCTATTTCAACAGGAGACCTGGATTTCAGGACAAGATCCAGGCCATAGGGGAGACTTGATGGCTCGGGGAATTAGTAATGGGATTCGGAGCCCTTCATTTCTAGGTCACCGGTTTGAATAGAGCCCAGGTCAGTAATGACTGAGAGGTGTTACCACCCGATGTCTGCTCTTCCCGCACTGATCTGAGGGTGCCCGCCACTCTGGCCCCCCGTGCCTGTGGCACATCTGTGCTAATGGCACGCATTGACCAGTTAGCGGTTAGAACTTAGGCCGACATGTGATGCAGGCCACCTCTGCTATGCGCAGAAATAGTGTCCACAGCTCTGTCTGGGCTGCCTCTTCCGGGGATGCTGTAGAGAAAGAGAGAGTTTTAAAACTAGTTTGGCTTTCTGATGAATCTGGAACCTGGTTCATTTATTTCTACTCAGCCTGTCTCCTAGGTACTGCATCCTCAGCACTCAAAGTGGAAGTCAGGAGAGAAGGAGGACCGGACCTCAGAAGGCCAACGTTCCAGAAACTCCAAGTCTACGTGCTCCGAGAAAATAGATTTAAAAAGAGCTGAATGGAGAGCTGATTTTTGTTTCTGTTTTTCAATTTCTAGTGCAAGACAGTCATGTTTCTTTTAAGATGATGCTATTTTGGGATCCCAAATCTGTGCTTTGCTGAAGTCTAGTGGACAAGGGGCAGTTTCCTGGGCTTCTATTAGCAAAGGGTGTGAAAAAAATTACCACTTTATTATTTCTTTTTCTCTTAGCTTTATAACAGGACAAATGCTTGCTGCAAGAAGATTGAAGAAAGAGTGAAGGCTGTGAAAATGTAAGGATGATACAATACATTTGCGATGTCCATGGCCCACTTCCACCCCAGCGCCTGTCCATCATCCCAGTGGACTCGCTGTAGAGCTTTCTGAGGTCGGAGAGGGGAGGAGGAGCGGCCTTGGCAGTAGCATGAGGTTGGAAAGGAGCTGAAACCTCTCCAGGGTTGACATCAGTCCCTCGTTCCAGGGCTGCTGCCCACACTTGCTCAGCCTCAGCCTCTTTGGGGCTACAGTCTCCCTTCTCTGGATGGGAGTGAAGCCCGCCCCTAAGAAACAAACATGTATTTATAGCCAATTAAGAAATTACAATCACATAAAGACCCATTTATATCAGACATATTTAGAGTGCCCTTTCAGACACGTGGGTTTTTAAGAGCATTGATTTTTAATAATAAACCAATTACAGGTGCTTACCACATTGCTAAGATACTGGATGAGAAGTTTTAACTTAGAGAGTTCAGTTAAAGAAGGCGATGGAAAACACAGCATGCTGCTCCCATTTGTTTCTGATTTACTACTTCCGTCTCGAGTTTTATTCTTCCTGGACAGCTGATGTTTCTTGTTTGCTTATGTGTGTGTGTGCGTGTGTGTGTGCATGTGTGTGTGCGCGCGCGTGTGTGTGCGTGTGTGTGTGTGTGTGTGTGTGCGTGTGTGTGCGCGCACGCGTGTGTGCGCGCGCGTGTGTGTGTGCGTGTGTGTGTGTGCGCGCGCACGTGTGTGTGCGTGCGTGTGTGTGCGCGCGCGCGTGTGTGCGTGTGCGCGTGTGTGCGTGTGCGTGCGTGTGCGCGTGTGTGCGTGTGTGCGTGCGTGTGTGCGTGTGTGTGTGC